>JAODTR010061904.1:6479-16785 GCA_025399935.1 Amblyopsis rosae
ACTGTATGTCCGCACCATGTCCCTGTGTCACATGCTAACACACGCCGTAGTTGCTAGCATAAACCCACTGTATGTCCGCACCATGTCCCTGTGTCACATGCTAACACACGCCGTAGTTGCTAGCATAAACCCACTGTATGTCCACACCATGTCCCTGTGTCACATGCTAACACACGCCGTAGTTGCTAGCATAAACCCACTGTATGTCCCCACCATATCCCTGTGCCACATGCACTTTTACTGAATGTTTATGCTAACACACGCCCTTAGCATAAGCCCGGGCCTCGGTACGGCCGCCATGGGATTGCTGCTGTAAGTCACAGACATGCGCTGACCCCTGCTAAGCCCCTGTGGTGATCTCTGTCTGTCTGTCTGTCTCTTCGTCCAGATATGTCTGACTGTCTGTCCTGCTAAGCGCCCCAGGTAATCTCAGAGTGTGTCTGTCTGTCTAGGTGTGTCAGGCAAGGTTGCACTGCTGGCATTAGCCAAACGTGGCACGGCGTTTGAGAATGACATTGGGCATCTTCCATTTGTTAGGGCGAGCCTACCTGTCAACCAGTGTGGTTAAGTATGAAGCTTTTGTGGATGTTTTGGTGAACGGTGTTCTGACCATTGTCATTATGTTTTCCTCATCAGGACATTAAGGTGTGTGTCTGTGTGTCTGTGTGTGTGTGTGTGTGTGTGTGTGTGTGTGTGTGTGTGTGTGTGTGTGTGTTCACTGGGTTTAACGCAACATAGGTATTGAATATCGTATGTCACTTTTTCATATCAAGAGTATTCAATAATCTGTCGCAGGAGACCTGCGTTTGTCGTCTTTGTGTGGACTGTGTCGTTAGTTTATTCACCTTGTTTCCTCGATGAGATGAGATCCTTAGTGTTCGTTATTCGGTGAGCGTGAACCCACACACCCACACCTCCTCTCTCACCTCGACCCCCCGCGATGGCTGCTAACCCTTCCCACAGATCCATCCATCCATCCGCCCTTCCTTTCTTCACATTTATTTTGTCGTACATCCATAGTCAGACAGACACGCACATGTTTATGAAGGAAACAAAAAAACAGCAAAAATCTGAAAATGACAAGTCAGCAGCCAAAATCTCACCCAAATGCTTTACACATTATATAAGTGTGATTGCAGCCCAGCTCTGAGCCTGACTCCACCCACTGCTCAACAGTGCGAGTGAGGGGAGGGGCTGATAGGGGGACCCCCATTAACATTAACATTTTAATTTGATGACTTATGAGGGTGCTAAGTGTACCGATGAAAACCAGCCAGGTCCTGGGGTGGTTTGTAACAGATATGACGTTGTTTTCAGCCTATATATAATATGCAGATTTTTGTAAAAACAGGAATCTTGTCAATATAGAATTGATGTGAAAACACATTTTAGGGTGCAGCATCCATCCTCTCACACAGGTTCAATTATTTTTTTGTTTCCCAGGTTGCACTACTGGTAGGCATGAATTATCTGCAAGTCTGGTTGGTTCAGAGGGATGATGACACCCTATACTGTGTCTAATGGCAACTGTTCATAGCTACATAGTGGATGTGATGTCTTCAATAATCACCCCCCCCCCTTCCTCAACACTCGGGGCTCACAGATCACTGTCATCATCATGCTAGCAGGCTAGCTAGCTAACGTGATGGGCAGCTCTCGCTGTTCTGTGAAGGCACGGTGCGTCACAGGAAGCCACTCTGTGGCCAGCGCACGTCACCGGGCCGTGACCGGTGCACGTCGGGTCACGACACCACCGGCACACTCGTCTGGTGTCCTTAGACGGTCCCCATCGAGGACCGCCTGGGGGGGAGGGAGGGAGTGAAAAATAGACCCGGCAGATGCATTTTCATCCGCCTGATGCAAAAGCCACAGGAACCTGTTGGCCGGTCTAATCCGTCACGTTGGATCAATCAGATGTGTGTAACATTACACAGCGGTACCAGCTTTTAGTCCTTTCATAGGAACTGTTTTGCCTCAGTGGATGACAACGTTGCCACAGTGATTCATAGCGTAGCCATTCACGGTCATCTGAGTCACAAGCAGCGACTCTCATAGCACAGACCAGCGCTTCGTGATTGCCATTGATCCATGGTTCCTGACGGTGGTTCGCTGCACCGAGCGAGGATTCTATTTCCGAGTCTGAATTTTCTCCGATGTCTAATTTAAGAAGCTCTGACTGAAACCCAACCTAAGTGAAAACTACTCACGAATAACATAATGTCTCCCCTGGAGACATACTTCTTCTGCACAGGAAGTGAGCACGGAATAAGAGTTGCCCTTGAGCCCCGGGGTCTGGCTCCAGCATCGTTCACTATATTTTAAGATAAAATGCTCTTGAATGTGCATGGAATTTTAATAAGTTGTGGAAAACAAATGTTAACATTTCACAAATGCATGCAGTGCCAATGGACAAATGGCATGCATTGCCAATGTGACCACTCCATATCTTTTACATTATGTTGTGATTATTGCTGTATTTTATATTTATATTGTTATGAGGAAGAGAATAGCTGCTGTAATCTGATACGATTAGGTCATAATGCCTGGCTGCTGCAAGCACCATAATAAACAAATACCAATGCGCATCCTAGAAATTGAAGTCTGTAAAATAAATAAAACATATATATATATATATATATATATATAGCAGAGGTGGCTATTCCAAAATATGTGGTCTGAAACCTGAGAGAGACACAGAGAGGCTGCTTTCAGTGCAGACCTAAGATGGAGTGAACCGCAGAAAGTTTCATGTCGTATGATCAAACACAGAACAAGAGGGTTGTTGCTAGGATACAGTGAATTCAGAAATGAGAAAAAGAGACGGATAGTCTCTGTGGGAATGTCACCGCTTGTGGAGACACAGAATCTGTTGACAGAGCCAACCAAGTAAGACAAGCTTCTCATATGAAAATTAAAATGCCACAGTCAGTGCATTGTTATATTGTTATATGAATACCATTGAGGTACATTTATATTTGGTACATTTTTATGTAATTTGAGGATCTTCCTTCCTGCTCATAATGCCTGTTATGCATACTAGTTTTCTTTGCACTTAGAAAATATCCCTACAAGACCATATTAAAGCCTAAAAATGCAGCTCTAATTGTGTTTTAATTTGGGTGTGACATTAGCTGCTTCACGCCTGGTCCCAGATGTCCCCAGGGCCATTGTGGTCAGGAGAGACAGTAAAATGCATTGTGAGAGGGCATTTACCTGTCCGAGTTGTAAAGCTTTGCATAGATTGGCCGTGGCTGCTGCTGTCTGTGAACGAATGAATTTTAGCCTGCACAGCTACTGATAGTTGCGCTGTAGCAGCAGAATGCACTGGAATAAGCTGATACGCAGTGCTATCAAGGTATAAGACGTTCCTTTTAAAACAATGTCAAATTACAGTAACACTAGAACCAACTCATGAGTGCTATGAATGATACATAATTAATAAAATGGACTGTGTTTATACAGCACTTTTTCAACCTTCCGGTCTTCCAAAGCACTGGTGGTTAAGTAGGATCTATCATAATAAAACTTTAGTGGATGTTTTGGTGAATGGGGAAATGTGTTTCGACCATTATCATTGTTTTGCCGCACATTCACCCATACGCTGTAGGGTTAGGTGTCTTGCTCAGGGACGCCGCAACACTTAGCCCGGAGGCAACGGGATTTGAACCAGCGGCTTCCCGATCACCTGTCACCCCGCTGTGACCACTGTCCCCCTGAATAATGTACAGCGAGTATAATGTACTCCTGCCCAGTACAACCATCAGGAGACCTCTCTTCCATCAGATCGAAGCGCTTAAATGCAGTGACTCACCCACGAGTGATGTCACGCCGTCTCGGTTGCCATGGCAGTTGTCATGGCAACCACTGACTAGGTTCCTCTGCAGCCGAGGAGCATTCGAGAATGGAAAGCAAACATGGTTAATATGGATAACTTGGTCAAATAGTTTTTCCCTCTTGGCACCTGAGTGCTTCCAGAGCTCTGGGCAAGCAGAGAGACTGGGGCGGTAATTTGATGTTTTCCGGAAAGCAAACTGCAGAGCTTCTCTGCAGAGCTTCTCTGCACGGCTCAACAACGATGTAGTAAAGCTGCTGACACATGCAATGCAATCTAGGCTTAGGCGCAATAAAAGCTGCCTCACAATACATTCAGAAATGAGTGCATCACTTAACGGTACATTTCACACAATGAGTACATAAATAATATGCACTCGTATGAAACAAAAATCACAATTACAGTTCATAGTCTGATTTTGACAGCGCAATAATAGCATCATTGCGTAATAATAATAACACAGCAAGACTCATGACGTGTTCACACGCTTTTATTTCTATCGCCTGTTTGTTACTTGTTCTTTAGTCACTTCAGGCATTCTTCTCTGCAGGTGTTATGAGCTGTCTGTCAGGGCTACCGTCCTTGTCATTCAATTAGCGTTATTAAAGACGCTTGGAGCTAAACTCAAGCAACGGGTTTTCTTGTTTTGTTTCATGTAGTTGAGACTCATGCCTGTAAAGAAAGCTATACAGACTTCCAGATCACAACTGCTGTCTGTATTGATGCAATCAATCACCAGGCATTTTAATGCTAACAAGGTCTAACTAACATGTCGGCCAACTAACAAACACAATTTACTAACTATACGTACTGTATTTATTTTGGGTTTCCACTTGAGAAGAGTCTAGTATTGGGAGGATCTTTTCATTAAGCCCTGCTTCTATCTGGGCTTTTGAGTCATATGTAAATATGTTTCTTTGTATCATCGTTAGGTAAACGCCAGTAGATTGGCTTTGAATTTGAGGGAAACTTATTTACTAATTTGAAAATAAACTTCAGTGTGCAATGGCACCTGTTGTCATCTTATGTCATGCCAGAGTTGTGTCGAGCCAGTGGCTGTTATGGGTGGTATTATAGTGCCACCTATGGGTTCTTCTCTGAAACTGCAGCTGTTGTCTGTCTGAGTCGCTGCACAAATGACCAACACAACATTTAAAGAGTAACTGCACCCTACATTGTGTTTTTTTGTGGTGAGACACATGCTGGTATCAAAAAAATTGTGTTATATATTGGTTGAAAATGGCTCCACACAACAAATCCTTGCTGGTTTCCGACCGTACACTTGGTCCGCTCCCTCATCACCAAAATCAAATGATGTTAATGGGGGGTCCCCCCCTCATTATATTTATGTTTTGAATCTATTTTTTTTTTAAGATAATGGGCGTCTTTCTCATCATCCCGTGCTCTCTCTCTCTCTCGCTCTCTCTCCCCCACCCCCACCCCCCCACCCCCCCCCGCAGGGCCCCACTTTTGCCCCCGGAGCCTGGACTGTGCCCGGGCGGGGCGGCACTTCTGTCGGGCCGGTGGCTTCGTGTGCGGGCCCTGCCTCAGCCCGCTGGTGGAGGACGCCCACGGGCGCTGCGCGCTGCGAAGGCGGCGTGTCGCCCACCCCGGTGAGACCTCCCTCCATCCCTCCCTCCTGTGTGACAGTTTGCTGCCACTAGATGGCGTCCTGGAGAACCTGCATCTCAAAGAGATGAGCAAAGCAAATGCAGTATATGTTCTGTGGGCCGCGCACGCACGCACACACACACGCGTACTAACGCACATGCACGCGTGGCCAGCAGGGATGGGTATTGCCACGATACGACACGTGTCACGATATGTGTCACGAAACGGGTCACAATACGATATGTGTGATATGATACGTATCACGATAGGTGTTACAATACGTGTCACGATATGATGCATGTCACGATGCGTATCACAATATGCCTTCTGATGTGTGAGGCGGTGCCTGTTTAGATTTGAGCTGGAAGCTAGCAAGCGTTCTCGGGAATGACGGAACCTGCCTTTTAAGTGCGCTATGTTGGAGCAGGGAGACTCCTCAAACACGCAGGGCAGGGTTACTCCAGGACCAGGGTTGGGGAACGCTGGTGCACAGGACCGTCGATCTGTGCCTCGGGTGTTAGGAGGTGCTGATGCTCGTCAGGTGTCAGTAAGCCCCACCCACTGATCAGACATGCGTCACTAAGCCCCGCCCATATAGACCTATCTAGGCTGCGTGTTTGCCTCGCTGTCAGAAGAGGTTCCTGTTGTCAGGGAAACACTGAGGGAGCCCCCATGCCTCATTGACCCCCCCCTCCTCCTCCTTCCCTTAGAGCAGTGTGTGATCATAGCGCCTGTCTGCCCACGCACACATTTTTGTTCTCCCTAACAAACTAACACACTCCCACACACACAAACCAAACTAACACCGCACGCAGGCACGCACGCACGCACACACACACACACACACACACACGCACAGATTTACACTCCGCATTCGCCTCCTCAAACTGGTAACCACCACGAAATGCTCTGCAGCCGCTCGCCACACACATAGCGGTGTGCGTTCGACCAGTTATTACGTGGACGCTCAACAGGTGGGACCACGCCCACTATGTAGGCGGGGCCACGCCACTCTGTAGGCGGGGCCACGCAGTCAAGAGAGGCAGCATCTCTGCGCCAAGCGGCCATATATCACCGCACCTTCACAGTAAATAAACAAGAGCAGTGTCTGTTCTTCGCCACATGGGGGCAGTACTGTCGTGAGACCATCCTGATCTTGCAAGCTACAGTTTGACTTCACAGCAAGTTGTCTGTCAGTCTGGAGCCTTTGCTTTGGTTTTGGTCGTTAGGGCGATGCTAGCACATTTCAGTTAAACTTCCTTACATACATCCTACCTTATTTCACCCAATCACAATATTTAAAATCAGCTAGTGCCGGTGCAAACCCAATGTATGCTGACGTCGTCTTTTTGGTGAAAACTTCAGTTGGCAGCTTTCTACACGGTTGACAAACAATTTTGCATCAAGGGCTTCCAGACTGATACGAATGAAATTGGATCTTATGGGATTAGGATGGTCTCACGAGGCTACTGCCCCTTTGCAGTGTTTAGTGTTTAACGAGTGCACCACCTGTTGACGCCACATGGGGGCAGTGGTGTCATGGAGGGTTAGTGTGCAGGAGTCCCTTTTGGGTCATGAATGGAAGCGCTAAGGTGACTCAGGTTTCTATGGTGACTCAGTCAACATCTCCCCAGGTTTCTATGGTGACTCAGTCAACATCTCCCTGCTTGAGCGGACAATGATCTTGGCCACACTAGAAAAGCCACAGTGACTTTTCATAACCGTTGTTTTGACTTTGTCTTGAACTTGAGCCGACGTATGAAGGATTCTCATTGCTTCCAGCAGCCAAGACGCACAGCTACCCAGAGCTGGACCAGGAGATAGACTTCCTCTCCACCATCATCAGCGAACAGCGAGAAACCAAGGCCAGACTGCCAGGTAACGCCACACTGCCCCTCCCCCTCTCACCCACACCATACAGGCATGCCCCTCCCCCTTCGCAACGATTTGATGGAATGGTTATCAATATAATTTAAATGTTTAGTCGGCCACTGACCTCATCAGTCAACTCAAGTTGATCCTTTATCTGCTCTCTCTGCTCTCTCTGTCAATGATTAATTACTCATTCCCTTTCCTGTTAGATAAGCTCTAAGAACATGTATGTTATTTATGTTGTTAGTATTAATTATTACAATTATTATTAATTAATTATTGTCAAGATTGAATGGTAATGGGTTATATATGTTAATAGAATGTTTGCTAACCATGACTTGTGCGTGTGTCTGTATGTGTGTATGTCTGTGCGTGTGTGTGTGTCTGTGCGTGTGCGCTTGCTAGCTCCGCCTTCTCAGGTCCTTCCTAAACACAAAGAGGCGGGGCCTAACCTGCCGGCCCCCGCCCTAAGCCTCGCCTCCTCGACACAGCTCAGTGCCAAGGCAGGTGTCACTCAGACGGCTGTTCCCACGGCCGCAGCCCCTCCCACCAGTGCCAACCACAGCACGGCTCTCCTAAGCGCCCCCAAGAGCATCCCATATCCCCCGAACGACAACGTTTTCATCGGTAGGTCAACGCTCTAGTCACCGTAGTAATGGAGGACCCCGTTAAAGGAGTCCTCCATTTTGCCTGTGGAGGTAAAATAAAAAAAATTCCGGTGGAAAGGGAAAATAATTATAATTTGCTAAAAACGTTGTATTATGTTCTAGATAATTCAATTTAATCTTGTGTGGATACAATTAGCAGAAAGCAAGGTGGTAACTTTTAATACCAATAATGGAAATGGAATGTAAAGTATACAAAATATACCTTTTTAAGCCTAAAAACATAATGATTCTGTCCATGTTTCATAACCAGGACAGACTGCTAGTGAATCCTCTCTCTAATTGTAAAGAGGACGCATGTTTCTCTGTTCTGTTTGATGTAATGTCGGTAACGCCTAGACCTGACACACACAGCTATGTTGAATTAAAGGAGGATCACTGGAGTGAGATTGACATTAATCGTGGTTTGAAGTCGTAATCATGACATTTAATAACAAGACAAGTTTCATAAGGTGTTTTTAATGATGATTGTCATGGGGTTGGAGCCTAGCTGGTGCCTCCCAATTTGGTCGACTAGGCAGGCAAAAAGAAGCACCACTAGTGCAGAAACCCTGGCATGCAGCCGGGCTGGCTGCCCGTTACCGTGACGCAGATGCATATGCTAGGGCAAGCTAGCACAAATAGCTCACGAAAAAAGTAAACGCATACCAGTTTGAAGGAAAATAAGTAATTTATTTATGTATTTATTTATTACCATGTTTATTATTTACATCTTTGTTATTGTTATTATTATTATTATTTTTTTTTTTATTATTATTTATTGTTAATGTTATCCAAACATGGTCTGTATTTTCTTAACAAGGCCTATATAGGGTTTTACTGCTATGATCTCCTTGGAATATATTTATTTCAGACTTTACATTACGTAGGTTACGTAGTATTTTTTTCAGATCATGTAGATGCTCTGCTCTGTCTGAAATGAAGCTAACAGACACTTGAGCCTAGCTTCAAATTATCCATGGAGCAGAAGTAGCATGCTAGTCAGAATTAGCACTGTCACTGTCTTTTCACTGCTGACCTCCAGCAGAGATCAGGTTCACACGGTTGACACACTGTTCCAGCATTCCACGTTGCTAAAAACCCTGCATCTGATGCAGTCTTCACTGTATGTCTCCTGCAGCCTTATGCAGCGTTTTCGTGGCGGCAGGATCCTTGGCGCTGGTCGTAGCCGGACTCTGCTGGGTCAGGTAAGACGCTTCACTTTCACCTCGGCTTGTGTGCCTGGAGGAGATGTCGCGCCACATCGGCCCGGCCGTGGCTCAAGGAAATGATTCCGAAAGGTCAAAAGTGAATGTGATTTGGGCCATGCAGTACGGTCAGAATCCATATTAAGTAACAATGAGATGTAGGGAAGACACACTGTAGGCGGTTCTGGATGACTGTAAGCGGGGAATGATAGATACTGTTACAAAAATAGAGGTGTGCTTATCTGCATTCAGGAACTATGAATTTTTTTGCTGACATTTTCAATGCTTGTTCACAATAATGAACACATTTTCCAAATGTTCCATAAAGGTTGAGTCAGCGATTGTAGGCTAATAGTTTCTGTCAAATGAAGTGAATATCTCCCCCTTGGTCGGCTAGCTGCCTGCTCTTTGTGCGTGCTGAAAAAATAATCTGGTGTTGCTTCACCGTCCCTGGCTCTGTTAATTGGAAAACAAAGTGGTGCAGAACACACCACACAACCCTAATCTAGTCATGGCCATGGGGGGTGGGCTGAGTTCCTGAGGGAGCACCCTATGGCGTTGAAGGCAGAGGTGTTTTTGTTTTGATCCATCTTTCTGCAGAACCTTTAAGATTCAGAACACTCCTCAGTTTGTCTTATGGACACAACCACAGCTGTCTATGCCTTTCCCACTCCTGCGTACAGTAGTAGCGCTGAGCAGCCCATGTCTCTGTGCCCATCAGTCAAAAGCCACGCCCACGGCCGTGTCTCCATCACAAGCTCTCACTCTGCATTGGGGAGGAGATTTGTAGCCTGGCTCTGCCCGACTGTTGCTCTCAATTCCATTTATTTTCTCTGAGATTATAGTCGGGAAAGGGAAACCCTGCTCACGCTAGCGTTCGCACAGCCACCCTGCTGGCGGTCCAATCAGCGTGTGTGGGAGAGCTTGATGAGGCGATCAAAACAATTGTAGCAGCGCCAATTAACCCAGAGGTCTACGCCAAGTAGGAGGAAATGACTGCGAACACTTCCCAGGCTAGGAGATGTGTGCTTCGGAGCGGTGATGTTACCAAACGTCAGTCTTTGGTTTACTGCAGTATGCATTGAAAATGTTTTCTTCTTACACACACACACACACACACACACACACACATATATATA
>JAODTR010061915.1:6492-16784 GCA_025399935.1 Amblyopsis rosae
TTCCACTCATGGGGGGGCAAACCACTTCATCTGCTGGATGGAAAACACTCTAGTGCAGGCCTGGGCAGTCAGGCCCGGGGGCCGGATGCGGCCCTTTGAAACAATCTATCCGGCCCGCGGTACAAGAACATTTCCAAAAATAATAATACAACATACAATTATTTGACGAGCTCGGCAGAACTACTGTTTACTGCTGCGCCTTAAAACTGTATTAATGGAGACGAGAACTGACGTTTTATTATGAAAATGGTGTAGATATTATATTCATGTCATAGAAATACAAATACAAACGAGAGCCTAAAAAGTAGACTTCTAAGTTCCTTTGTGGAGTCGTGCGAAAAGTTGAGATTGGTTAAAAAGGGCGTAACACTAAAACACATGATAAACAAATATCCTGACTAAATCACTGCATATTTAGCCCAAAAGCCACAGCGTTCCTATGACTTGTTCTCCTATCCTGCTCAAGCTGCTTCTCATAGGATCGCATGCTGCACTGCCATCCATCTAAGATCCCAGCCGCCGCTCTGTTGTGCCGTTCTCGGTCTTGTCGTGGCTTCTTCAGGGTCATTTGCGCTCCTGTGCTGCACTGCTTCACACTGCGGAGCACTTAGAGCAGCACAAAGGCCGTAACAACGTCCCCACAGGCCTTATTTTCTAGGCTGCACTAGTAGTTGACTACAGAGACATTTCCAGATCTGGTGTCGGTCTTCAATTAGTCTCAGCCTCTTCGGCCCATTAGCACCTCTGTGCTGAACGTCTGATACATATACCGCTGTAAGCTCGACGGCACTTTCCAGAAGTGAGGAATTCGATTTTCATTGGCTGTTAGCATTGTCACTCATTAGTCTGTAGCCTGTAGACTACATACAGTATTTCACTGAGTTACTAGAGATACAGCCAGCCGTGTCGTTAAGCTTCCTCTGTGTAAGTGTGACGGAGATCGTCCATCCCCCTCAGGGAATCGAACTCCGATCTCCCTCGCAGAGAGCAGCCGCTCTACAAGGCAAGCTAAAACCCATGGGCTCTGGCCTACGTCGCCAGAGTGTCCTCTGAGGTGTCGGAGAGTGAGGATTAAATAACTTCACTGCGCAGCGCTAACTGTGCTAAGCTTAATGTCTGACTTGATCATTGAGTTAGTTGGTTGTCGTGCATGTCAATCAAAAATAATTATCCTGTCCCTAAAGTAGGCGGGCCTTGACGCACTAAGGCAGCACTGTGTCCCAGAGGGTCCCAGACTGTATGCAAGTAAAGGCTGGCTCTGGATTGACTAGTATTCAATAAATGCCATCATCTCACCTCCTCCCTCCGCTCCTCCGACGGGCCCTTCAGTTCCCGAGCCTGGTCATCTCTGGGGTTGAACAGGTAGATGTAGTCAGAGGAGTAGCTGACCAGCACCTCCTGTCCATCTCCGCTGTAGCACAGAGATGTCACGCGACATGACTTGTTGGACAGGTGGGCTGGAACGAACCTCACACACATGCCCGTGGTGCCGCGACCCATGTAGTTCCCTGGCGCGGGGGCGGGGAGAGCAACAATGTGTCATTTCACATAAGCAAGAGCTTTAACATCCTCACAATTAAAAACATATAGTATGGGTGTCTTCTTGAGAATGCTTGCTAAATTCAAACTCAAATCAAAACCACTTTGTCACGGGGCTATCCCGTGCCATATACTAAATTAAAATGTGTATAATTTACTATTGTATTTTAAATAGTCTATTCATACATATATTTGTTTTGTAAGTTTAAAGTTTGTCTAGTTTGTAGACCAGATGTTTTCTTTAGTTAATTGGCATTGCTCATTAACTAAACAGGACCCAGCTGATATATGGAGGCGGAGGCTGGAGATAGAGTCAGAACAAAAAAACAAGTAGGGAGCGCTACTGGGGGCCCTGGTCATTTGAAAGGGCACTGCCTAATTGTAGTTTCTTTTGTAGAGTTTTTGTTTTGTTCGGTATTTAGATTCTTTTTGTAAAAATGTTATTGTCAGTTATATTTGAATTCATTAGGCCTGTGCTCTACCTGCCATAACGGAATTAATTAATTAAACCACGCCTGGACTGCAGAAGTGAGTGTGCCTCCAGTTTTGTGCTATCGCCGCTCGCCAACCTCACACACTTTCAAAACCATGGGGTGCTCCCTCAGAAGCTCCGCCCCACACACTGGAAACGCATAGCAAAGGCTAGGATATTGTTGTTATATTGGTGCAGTCTGCACCACTTTGTTTGTATTCCTATTTACAGTACTGGCTGTGTAGAACTACTGTACCAGATAATTATTTTTCAGCACACGCGACGGTTATCTAGCGGACTATGAGGAGATATTTGGTGAATTTGACAAAAAGTGTACATGATTATAATCACTTAGTATACCTTTAAGAAACTTGTTGGCTGCTGCTCACTAGTGACTTTTTTTCCAGAAAGATTTACAAGATGGATGGTTGGAAGATTTCGAATGCAAACATCCCCCCCACCATAAGAACATACAGTATATATAAATGTTGATAAATTACCTGTTGCTCTTGTACCCAGCATGCGTCTATCGTAGATGCGCACAGAACTGTCAGAGCAGCCCACAGCCAGGTAGTAAGGTACCAGAGGAGAGATGGATATGGAGGTTGCTGCCCTTCGACAGTTAATCAGAATGTCCTGAAATACACATGAGAGGAGCAAGACCATGAAGACATAGACAGTGGTTTGTGTTCATCAAACAGAATGTTGAGGTATTCACATGCAACATACTGCATGTATGTTGCATGTGAAGCTCCGATATCTTTAAAACTAACACAGGGCAGCTCCTGGAGGGAACAGTGATTGTGGCTCTATGCTCGTGGGATAATTTAGATTGGCTCCTATTCTAACACCAACAGTTTGTGTTAAAAAAGAAATTATGATGTTGGTTTATATCGTTGCGTGTAAGCCATTTCTCTCTAGGCAGGTTGAGCTGAGGTACAGTTCATGTAAAAAAAAAAAACATCTGACAGTTTACGGTAATTGGGGCACAGGACCCAACAGGCTTCTCTGCCTCTCTGACAACCTGAAGCTTACAATTACTGATGTCCCAGCATGAAATGGGAGTGGATGTAGCCCGGTGAGATGTGTGGCGTGAAAGAAATACCCATGTGTAGGCAGCAGGCACATGCACACACAGATATGCACACATGCACATGCCAGTCAGCCAGCTAGTTAGTTAGCTTCTGTGTACTTCGCATACAAAACACATAAAATGCTAATTTATTTCTCGGCAGGAGCCACTGAGTTAGCTAAAGGCAGACTGCACGGAAAACAGCACGGTCACGTGAGAATATGTTGCTAATTATATAATGGGCACGGACAGATTCTGCCACATCCAGCTAAAGGAAACACCTTTTAATATAATTTTATTTTTATAACATTTCCAAAGTCGTTGACGTAAAATGCCCATGGCTGTCAGATGGTAAATGTAGGTTATTTAAAAATGGTTAGTTGCTAACTAATAGAAAAGAAAACATGTTCCAGCATACATCTTTGCAATCTTCTTTAGTGCAACTGGTTTTTGTGCGGAGGTCAAACCATCTGACTGTTCCATCCTCCCCACATGACAGAAACGTGTATGGATCATTTGGTACCGTCATAATCTGTAAATGAGGTACAAATAAAATAAACATGTTAGAAAAGCAGTCTGATTTATACCCTTTTTAGAGCTCTAGCTAGATAGCTGGTGGAAGCCGGGTCAATGACAATGGCTGTCTAATACCTCATAAGCTGTTCCATAGTGGCAGGTAAACTGACACTGTCTGTTGTACTCGGGGCTCTTGTCCGTGTGGGTATAGTAAATTATACCATCCCCAGAGCAGGACACAATCTCCTGGTCGTTGGTGTGGGGCATGAACTTAGCGCTGAAGATGTTGGCCCGGTGACCGGACCGTATAGACTTTTTAACCTGCGGGACAGTGAGAGAATAGAGAATAAACTGGGATGTTGGTAGTGTGTAGCTACAGTGTGTGTTGCTAAACTATTTTGAATTGACTTATTTAAATCAAATATTAAACTATTGTGCTACTGAAAAATGTATATTTTATGTTTAACTAAAATGCCATGGCTTTGGCTTCAGGCAATTGCATTTTTAGCTATGTAATTATAATGTATATCCATGTTTGTAAAAACATAACTTTCTACACTGACAGACCTTTCGGTTGTATGGGTTGGTAATGACCAAATTGGTATCATCTGAACCAGAGAGTATGTATTCTCCTGTATCATTCCAGGATATGGTGTTGACCTGTGGAGAAAAAGAGGTTCAGAAATGAAAATAAAGACACTTCCAGAATGGATCTTTTCGCAATGTGGGCACTACATACCATGCTTCATGAAAATATCTCGAGGAAAATATATAAACTAAATATGGACTATAATTCCAGATTATAATTATTCACATTATGAACGTTGATCAGCACGAAAAGAGCAAACATGATGTTTAATTCCTTTTGGTGATATATGACATAATCATTGGAGAATTTCCACGAGTCAGCATCTGGGTAATTACAAAATCTTTTATTAACTGCTTTGAACAGCAACTACAACTAACATGTATTTTTAATACTGCAGTCCTGCCAGGAGCACAGGAACCACAGTGCAGAACACCTCACATGTGCAAATCAATATTTCATTAACGCCGCCTGCCAATGCTGTCAGGCTCATTTCATTTGTGTGCGACAACCTTGTTCAATGTAGAGCACCTTGCATCATCTTAGATCCCACGCTTGCTCTCTACATCTGGTGCAACGCATCACAACAGCCATTGTAGGAGGCCAGTGACATGTCTCAAGAAGCCTGGTGTATTCTGAGAGACTACAAACCTCTTGGTAAAATAAGGAATCTTTCACTACACACACACACACACCAAACTCAGCTCACAGTGGTCATTTTAATGCAGCAATCTTGTCTGCAGCAGCTTTAAGAAAAACACTGACAGACAGACACACCGGCGTGGGTATGAGTGTTGGTCTAAATATGGAATAATGTGTAAAAGATTCGTTTAGTCTCCAATCAAGTCTAGTTGTCCACCCCAGGGAGTAGAGAAGGACAGGGTATGCGCTCTGCTGTTTGTCATCACAATGTTAACACCTCATTGAAACAGCACTCAACCTGCACTACAGCTGAGCCGCAGCCAGGTATGTAACAATGACATTCACCTACTCTGGAAGAGTGCTGTGTGGAGTTAACCTGACACGCCAGATGAATTGTTGTCACAAGTCCATCTGGGGAGCCGTACATTGAAGCCGTTTGTGAATGGCTGTACTTTCACAAAAAAAAACTTTGCAGTTGATCGGATGAACCATCTGGTCGTTTTCACTGTCGGCGCCATGGTCGGCACACCTAAACCACGATCGTATAGCTATCGACACAACGCTGACTAGTAAGTTCACTTGCTACTCGGACACATTCAAAATGATTCAGAGGCATTCCAGACTGATTCTCACGGCAAAATGGAAATGAACCTCGAGAGATCAGGATGGTCTCGCAAGGCTAGTGTAGAGTGAATCAAGTCAAAGAAATCTGTACAACTCTGCAAAGAGCATGACAGACTGAGAGGTCTACATTAAAGGTATAGTCAAACATTCTGGAGAAAGCTTGTTGATAACTGAATTCAAAACAAAACACAAAACACCTCTCCCTTTAATGGCATAGGGTGATCCGTCCCTCACATGGGTAATTCATTCCGAAGGCTACTGTTGTGTATGGTCTGCACCTCTGTTTGTGTTCTTACACCGGGTAATTGTTTCAGCGATTAGCAAGCTAGTGGGCTGCGAGGAGATAATTGGTGAAGGTATACCTTTAAAAGAAAAAACCCTAATGTTAAAATAATAGATGCCATAAGAGTATTTGAGAATATTAAGAGTCTAGGACTGTAGGCTGTACATCGAAATTCTGTGTTTTGTATTTTTCTTTTGCAAGCTATGTCTTATACCTGAGGGCACAAACAACAAAAGTGTGTGCATTTATCTTGTCCATGAACACACTTATTGATAGCACAAGGCTTCCCATTCACAGCCTGGACAGATGTACAGTATACAGAAAGAAGAAATGCAGGGCCTGAGAGTGTGGTTGTAGGCTTCAGCCCTATACAATGATCTTGATACGGTGATTATAAACTTAAGTTTGATATTCAGTCTATTGTCAAAAGAGGACAACAGAGAATCCATTTAAAACTATTTTAATGTTAGTGGAAAGATCTGAACTATTATTGCTCATAAAGGGTATTTTAAGCTTTTCCTGCATCTGTTGGTTACGAACAGCCTGTACAGCATCGTCAAGGTTTGCTCCAACATCATTGGAGTCAAACTGAGAGACTTGTTCCCTCTGGGAGAATCAGACAAAAAAGAAGGCAAAGAATATTATAGGACAACCTAATCATATTGTGTCTTCAGCGATTGTGTTGATGACCTCAGGGCGCCGTTATCGTGTATCTCAGAGGAAAACTAACCGATACTCCAACTCCTTTATCCATTCTGCTATCAAGCTACTAAAATCTGACAGCAGCAATAATAATAATAATATACATATATTAATACACAGTATATTATTATTATTATTATTATTATTGTGCTTTACACTATGACAATAAAGTGTAAAAAAGCAATGTATTATTTATTTTACAATATTACTTGCCCTACAGTATTGACTTGTTTGTTGAGCTGTGTTTTATTAACAATAGATGTTTGTGTGTTTGTAGTTGTGGTAAACTGCAAATTAATTGCCCTCCTTGGGATTAATAAAGTTTCCTGAATATGAATCAGCCAACCTGTTATCCAGTTGTCACAAATTATGAATCACTCTTCCTGCATAAATATAGTCACAGCAACCATATACCTTATAATATTATTATTATTATTATTATTATTATTATTATTATTATTTTAGTAAATAATAAAATGCTTATTTCTAAACCTTTAAGTCATCTTGTGGTACACCCAAAACAACACCTACTGAGAATCACCTAACCTGTTAATAACATGTAATAACTGAGGCCCAGGCTCAAACAAAGCCTCTGCTAACATCAGGCTTCTCCTCGGACGTCTGTTCTCCCTGTGGCTGCCTCAGTTCTGCTATACTGGCCAAGGTGATTGCCTGGGTGTTCTGCGTGACGGAGTGTGAGTCTCTCAGCATCAAGTTTCTTATAGACATGAGCAGCATGGCACAAGGCCAAAGATTTTCTAACCTTAGGAGCCCTGGTTTTCAACAGACTGCCAAACAGAAAAGCCAAATGAGTGCTGTGGATGTTTGTGCAATGAGGAATTACATGTGTGTGGGAAACAAAAACATTAAGACGTAAAAACTACAAGACCAACATGTTGGTGGGGCACTTACACAGCCATCATGGACATTCAATGTAGCTTCAAGTTTAAGTCGCTGCACAAATTCTCTTCGACCTGTAAAATAGATTAAAAAGACAGAGGTGTATTGCCAATCTTGTCAGTTTGCATATTTACATATTAGCAGACACCTTATCTAAAGCAACGTACAATGTACATTTGTCGATAGAGGTAAACCACCAGTCGTTAGTTATCAAAGTAACATAATTTTAGAACTGATTTAGTCATTGCTAGTTTGCTCATAAAATAACTCAGTTGCCTAGTATATAGGCCTAGTTCATGTACTCAATAAGGATAGAGTTTTTATGTTTTAATTTGCCATCTTAGTTTACAGTTTATACCTGTAGTGCGTGTTAAAGCTTTTTCTTCATTAAGTCAGTGCAAAAGGCACAGGGAGATGGGATTAAATGTCACATTAGGTATTTGCATTCAGTATTTCCGTAGCATGTGATGTATTATTCATCCAGAGGAAGCCACTCTAGCACCTGCTGGCACCATCAGGAGTATTGCAAATGATAGATACAAAATTGTCACACAGTAAATATACTGAAACCTGGCATGGTTAGACATACAGGAACACATATTGCAATTCCCTAAAAACGAAGAAAAAAAAATCTGTCTGCTTTTTATTAATTTAAAATCATGTGATTGGACAAAACTATGCAGACATGCATTTACATGAACATGCTCCCATTAGTCATTATAGTGTGTGGTATACCGTACCCAGTGACGTTAAAACGCACTAGCAAAATAGATAATGTGCTTATCATCCAAGCCTCTCAAATTCTAGGATAGACTAAATATTAATCTTAAAGTCTTTTTGTTTCACATTGACAGATTAGAGTATTAGACCAACTACTTCAAATTAATACACAACACACAAATAATATATAGAACGGCCTAACTGGTAGACATCCATTTATACCTGAAGTCCTCCTTAATCTTGGTCCATCCTTGACCAAGATAAATAACCCCTACCTGTTCCTTAATAGTAGGAATTGCAGTGTACTCACAAGAGAATTGTGCAATGCACTTTCCAAAACACAATGACAGGTCTCTAGCCACTTAATCTCAGTAGTATTGTAGATACAACACAAGATATCCTAAATCTTTGCGTTACCAGCTCTAAACTATACTATAGACAGACAACATCTTCAATGAATCTGCCCTCTCTGAACCATTACCAGAATTGATAGACAGACCACCACTACTGGAAATCTCATATAGTTCTATAGCAAACATGATTTGCCATTGTAGTCGTGAAGATTTGTTATGTTCTAATTAGGCCAGATAATTCAGTGAGAACAATCTTTATAGAAACATGCTTCAAGTACATTTAAATGTGCATAGATTAGAGAGGATATAGGAAATAAATGGCAGAAGGAACAACATTTGAAACCACATGCATGTCTATTTTTAAACAGTCTTACGTGAACTCAGATAGTGGTCAGATGCATCTACAAAATATATCATGACACATTATGACACATTAATGACTATATTATCAAATACACGTTTAATCATATCTAGCAGCTATTGGTTGCAGATTAAGAGCAAATACGTGTTTTCTTTTACATATCATTATGAATATATTTTCTGTTGCTCTCACAGAAGATGCCCCAACAACAATTTACCGACTACCGTAAATCGAAGCCTAGCTTTGTGTTTGTATTACGTTACTTAAGTGAATGTGACAAATTACATATTTCTATCGAGATCGAGCGTGTAGGCTACTTGTGTTATAAAATATAGGTTTTGTTGTTCTTACCCAAATAGTTGGTCCTGATGATATTAGGATCGTTATATCCAATTGAGCGTTTATTTACATCCCAAACCAGATTTCCAGAGAAGGACATTTTGTTCGAACGCAGATGTGTAACAATAACATTGAATCAGTGAGTGAATTCCTCTTAATAAATATTGTTTCTATCGTCGTTTTGCTTCAGCTATCGAGTCAAATTGCAGCTTGTTGGAGCAGCGCTATAATGCTATGATATTCAACCTCATCATCTCTGGTGCAAATTATCAGTCGATCCTCTTCCCCCTTCGCTGTCCTTTTCAAGGTATGGGTTTATAATGTATCCCTGGTTGTTTGCTATCTGCCTTGCTAACATAGCTTGCTGTACTTCTCTCAATAGTCCGACCCTAAACCCGAGCTCCCAACCCAACACACACAAACAACGCGATACAAGTATTTTGGCAGAACAGGTCGTGAGCGCATATTTTAAAACCCCCAGTAAAGGTCGGGGCGGAGCACTTTGGTGTAGCTAAATATAGAATACACTTTGTCTTGATGTGTGTGTAAGATAAGATATGTATGCGTTGGCATACCCTGGTTTGTCAAGTAAATCCATGATCATTCATTTATTATAATAACAACAGCAGAGCTAACTAGACAACTGTTGAGCTGAAGTATTAAAACTGCTTGTGTGGATTCTACAATATATAATGCTTGTAATGTTATTTTAGCAAATATGCTATTTTAAAATTTAAAATTAGGTTACTCAGATGTGCTTGAAAACTGAAAAATTACATTTAAGAAAATGTAAAACAGTTTGACCTTAAAATACATGCTCACAATATTTACAGTATAAAACTATAGTTTTTATTAATTTAGTTGGTTTAATTTAATTGACAGTTCATTTCATGAACATCCTGCATGAGAAAGTAATTTTTTCCACACTTCGTCTATAATATTGTAATGATATAGCCTAGATCAGGCCTGGGCAAAGTCAGGCCCGGGGCCGGATGCGGCCCTTTGAGACATTCAACCCGGCCCGCCCGATACATCAAACATTTAAAAATAATAATACAGCATAAAATTACTTGACGAGCTCTGCAGAATGTTACTTTATTTACTGTTGCGTAAAAAAAAAAAACATAATTAAAGTGAACTGTTACGTTTTATTATGAAAATTGTGTTGCATAGGAATAGCCTA
>JAODTR010061926.1:0-16783 GCA_025399935.1 Amblyopsis rosae
AAGTTTGGGGTCCCTTGCTGAAGCTGCTGCCCCCGCGACCCGACTCCGGATAAGCGGGAGAAGATGGATGGATGGTATAGTAAGCGATTGTAAGCTAATACACTTTTTGTCTAATCCAAACATTCTTTAAACTATCTCTTTGCAGTCAGCTATTTTACAGTACCATTTTTTTGTGTGTGCTGGAAAGAAATAGTACGGTCCTTCTACACAGCCCTTTGTAAATATGAACACAAGCAAAATAGAGCAAACCGTACACAACAACAAAAGCCTAGCCTTCACATTGTGTTTCCAATCTGTGGGGCCTTCTATGGGAGGACCCTATCGCCTTGAAAGGAGATGCGCTTTTGTTTTGACTCGAGTGTGAATTCAGCAAGCATTCTGGGGAATTACCTACTTAAATGATTCAGTATACTATTGCTGACGTACTGATGATGAGTTCTGCTTTTTCTGTTTTTAATGGCTGTTGCAGGGAAGGGCATATCCAGCTATGCTGCCAGTCCATTTAAGGCTGGAGAGTCCCTGAGAGAGTGTATGAATGAGGCTGTGGGATGGGTACCCCGAAACAGACATCAGGAGACCCCCCTCTACCTGGGGGCTACTGCTGGAATGAGGCTGCTAAAGTACAGTACACACACATACACACACACACTTTACATACAACACTTTAGTTTAACAGATGCTTTTATTCAAAGTGATTTATAATGTTTATGTGTCGATAGCTGAATAATACGCCAGTTATCGTAAGCCACAGCAACAGCATTCTGTTATAATATATAATAATGACAACTGTATGTAGTCAGAGCTAACTTGCAAGGTATTCATTCCACAACATGCTTTACCTGCAGTAAGACACCATTTAATCCTGAAAAGAATTGCTGCCAGTCTAAATACTAGGGAAGCACTAAAATGAGGGAGGGAGAGAAATTACTTTCACTTTGGAGCTACATTGAAAATGTCAGAACTTCGCGGGCCACATTACTTTTTTGCTAAAACATTTAAAAAAAGAACCCAAAACAGCTAACTTTGTTAACTTGCATAGTTATGCATATATAGGCTAAATATGCAACACCATATATGCAACACTATTTTCCTAATCAAACATAACAGTTCAACTATTTTTTGTTTACACAACAGTAAATAAAGTAACTGCAGATCTCATCAAGTAATTTCATTTTGTATGTACCGGGCGGGCCAGGTAGAATGTCTCAAAGGGCCGAATCCGGCCCTAAAATCCTCTTGAGCTCTCAGAAGGTTTCATGATGTAACAGGAAATATAAAAATTGTTCATTGTTGTTGCCCTCTCGTCACCTATTACAGAGGGAGGAATACATCCTTCTAGGACGATTAGTATTCCTCCCTCTGTGGTTCCTACACATTCATCTGCTTTTTTGGATGTTTTTCCTTCTCTGGTGAAATAAGCAGTTGAAGGGGGTGTCATTGAGTCCTCACACGAAATTCTTGAGCCACAACCCCCCCCCCACCCCACCCCCCTCTATTAAAGGTTGAGTCAGCGATTGAAAGTTACAGTAATGCACTTTTTGTCAAATTCACTGAATAAAAGAATGCTAGTGTTTCCATGCAGCCCTGGCTCTGTACATGGTAACACATGGGAACACTATAAACAGTTGTGTACCATGTGTGTGTGTGTTGGTTGTATGGGGTTTTGCAGTATGGATAACTCCGTTGCATCAGATGAGGTGTTCCTGGCCGTGGAGGCAGCGTTGCGAACGTTTCCCTTCTCCTACGAGGGAGCTCGGCTCCTCAGTGGGCAGGAGGAAGGTGCCTTTGGTTGGGTCACGGTCAACTACCTGGATGACCGCCTCACACAGGTGTGTGTGTGGGGGTGCGTGTGTGTGCGGGTGTGCGTGCATGTGGGTGTGCATGTGGGTGTGCGTGCGTGCGGTTGTGTGTGCGCAATGCATGCTTATGTCAGTGTATTACTTGTTTATCTGGAATTTGTTAGTGTGTGTGCATCTGTGTGTGTTGTACATGTGTGTGTTCACACAGCTTCAGGCTGTAATAGTTGTATGCTGTTTGTGTTTAACCAAGTACTTGAATAAACTCAGCAGTCATGAATGTCATGTTCATTTACCATAGCTCGACATCCCCATAAAAACTATCTCAAACTGCAAACATCAGGTTGTTTGCAAACTTCAAATAACCTGGAACATGCAGTTCCAGTATGCAGTACATTAGTACAGTACTGGCCTCATGAACAATATAGAAGTTTTCAACCTGTATATGGTTACACTATACCGCAGGCCGTGTGTGTGTGTGCATGTGTATGTGTGTACTCTATGTACTGTGTGTATGTGTGTGTGCTTGCTCCTGTCATGCCCATAATGTCCCGTTGACATTGACCTGGTGTTCCTCTTCCCTCGGGACAGGGCTTGGAAACCACAGGGGCCTTAGACCTGGGCGGAGCCTCCACCCAGATAAGCTTTGTGTCCAGCCAGTATGACGGCACGGAGTCGCCAATCAACTCTGTGAACTTCCGTCTCTATGGCAACGACTACAGTCTTTACACTAACAGCTTCCTGTGTTACGGTAAAGACCAGGCTCTCCGGTTGGCCCTGGCGCACCAGTCACAGGTACTGTTGGTCACAGGAACAGATGTTTGACAACCACACCCATCTTCCAATGTGTTATTGTAAATAGACAGCATGTATTTAAAGCTCTTCCAACCTAGCCGGGATCAGGATGGTCTCACAAGGCTAGCTTCAAATCAGTCTGGAGAGCGTAGTTAGCTACGGGCGTGGTTTAGGGGTGACGAAGAGGTGACTTGAACACAACTCCACTCGAATGTGACAATCGCAGGTCCTATAGAGGTGAATGTACGTAGTTGCCTAGGTGATGCAATATAGCTTGCGTTCTATTAGAATGTATTCGAAGAGCAAAGGCTTTTCTCAGTGGAAAATATGTTTTCACTCTTCTCCTGACTTGTCTACTGCAAGAGTGGATAACATCAGACTCTGCTGGTTCACAGGTTTGTCCAATCACGTGCCAAATATATATTTTTTTAAGTGCCTGCCCTTTTTCAATGGATGGTTTCCCAGATGGATGTGTCTTAATGTCTTAACAGACAGAGATATCTGGTGTGTCAGGTTATTACCCAGGTTACTACTGTGCCTACTGGCCACTCAAACCCCTGTGCATGATTGCCTCAACCATTCACCCATTCACACACACATTTATACACTGATGGTGGTGTGAGCCATGCAAGCCATCTAGCCACAGGGAGCAGTTAGGGTAAGGTGTCTTGCTTAGGGACGGTAAACACTTTCTGGACGGCATGGCATATAAGTCTGCTGTAAATACGAATATAAACAAAGTGCCACTCAAAACAAAAAAGCCGCGTGGCTTCGCAATGCATTTCAATGTGAGGGGATATTGCTTTGATTTGATCTTAAAGTTAGCAAGCATTCTTGAGAATTACTAACCCTGACTTTAATTTGAGTATATATATGTGCACTTGCTTTGTCATTTTTTAAAGAGATCTTATCAAATGAAATTCCCTGCACTGGCAGCCATGTTTACTGTACTTGTTTTATGCATAAGATACATTTACATATAACTATGATTTTTATATTTATTACAGTTTGTTGGCCTATAATGTTTACTTCTCTGCTCTATCTCTCTCTTTCTCTCTCTGTCCCTCCCCTAGATAGATACAAGCACAATATTGGATCCTTGTTTCTACCCAGGCTACAGTATGCAACGGAACTATTCTGATCTCTTTAACAGCCCCTGCGTGTCAAATGGGAAACCCAAAAACCTCCCACATTCATTCAACCACACCGGAGTGGGAGATTTCATTCGGTGTCAAGAAGTTATCAAAAAAGTCTTCAATTTCAGCGACTGCCAATACAGCCAGTGCTCATTTAATGGGGTCTTCCAGCCACATGTGCAGGGGCCTTTTGGGGTGAGCACATTCTTTTGTGTAACACACAGTTGTAAATAGTAACAGTAACCTCCAATAAGTAGCTTTGAGCAATTATTAGTGGTGGAAAGACTTGCTACTTTTATTTAACTCACATTTTGTTCAGATGGAAGTCAGTTTTTTTTTCTAGCTCCAAACAGCTTGCTCGTTTTGGTAATTTATAGCAATATAAATATAAATATTTTACTTGATAACAAACACATTACTGGGACAGTACAATGCAATACCACAAGTTATTATAGATATTAGAAGAAGCAACTTTACTGCAGCTGTGGATACATGCCTCTCACAGTATCAACACTATGATTCCCAAATTAAAATGTAATATTATACTGTATTTATATGTGAATTCCTGATCTTTTTAATTACAATATACACTGTATTTATAATGCTTAAATTAATATAGAGACTGATAAGTAGTGTAATGACTGAAATACTTATAAGTGTTTTCCCAAACATTGTTGTCATATCTTTAAATACTTCAACCTGCCTTTATATTCTGACACGTACTCTAATACAACTTTGCTAAACAGCTGTAACAATTCCTTATTTGGTATCAAATTATTGTGTTTGAATTAACCTTTTCTCCACCTATCATTTCATCCCCAGGCATTCTCGGCATACTACTTTGTGATGAACTTCCTTAATCTGACAGATACATCTACTCCTCTATCGCAAGTTAAAGCAAAGTTAGCAGCATTCTGCTCAACTTCCTGGTCGACGGTAGGTGTCAAACTGGCTAAAGTGCTGTATGATCAGACACGTCCTGAATTCAATGAAAATAAAGTTATGTGCATATGTATTTATATACAGTAGTATACACACACATGCTCACGTGCTATCGCCATTTTCAGCCTCCCATCTGCCTTTATTGTACTAGCATCTGTGACCTTCTCCAACAGTTGACCAAGCAGCACAGCAGTGTGAAGATGAAGTATCTGGCAGAGTACTGCTTCTCCGGGACATACATCATAACCCTTCTGACGGAGGGCTACAACTTCACCGAAGAGAGCTACTCAAGCATCAAGTACATAAAGAAGGTCAGTAGCTCACAGCCAGGGTTGGGTAGGTTACTTTTTTAAATGTAAGACAATAACATAATCTAATTACTGTTCATTATACCTTTAGATGATTTCACGTCTAAATATGGTTCTTAATGCCATCCAAATCAATTTACTGAACTGGCACTTCCAAATCTTGCTATTTTTGTTATCGTTTATGTTGCTAAGAATATCATATTAAAATAGGACTATTTAAATTATTGATTGACGTTAATAAAAGAGCAGCTAAAAGTTTTATGCATTTTTCTTCTGCAAACTACTTTTAAATTTGAAAGTAGTCCGAGAAGAAATCCTGTAATCTGATTCCACTATTTTAGCTGGTAACTGTAATGGATTACAGTTACACTTACTGTTTTTATTTAAATATGTAATCAATGACAAGTAACTTATTACATGTAATCAGTTACTTCCCAACCCTGCTCATAGACGACTCCTTCCTTTCCTGCGTACAGTACGTGCATATCCGGCTGACCTTTAAGATGCCCGCTGTATTGTGTGTATGTGGAATACACTTCCTGCTACAGAAACATAAAGGAGCAGGCTACAATAGGTTGTATTTTTCCACCCAGACCTTATTAAAATGTAATCTCTGGTCATGTGTAGTTTCTAGGTTTCACTGACAGCTGTAGAGAAACTCATTACTCAGCTCGACACTCTCACTGTGCTTGTAATACAGTTCAATGGGCATCAAATTACTATAAGCCTTCAAACACCGTGATGAATCTCCTCTTCCACAACAGAAACATTGCAGTACAGTCAGACACATTATGATCTTGGGAAAGTTGATTATTTCTCTGCCAAAACTATAGGTGAGCTAGTGTCACAGATGACTACACTGATTGAATAAATGCCTAGCTATTCTTTTAAATCATCTTATATTAAAGTGTGGGTATATGACTTTCTGCCACTAGATGTCACACTAAGCAAGCAGCATCTCAGACATAAACATATGCTCCATGTGGTCCACACACACACGCACACGCACACACACACACACACACACACACGCTAACAAGCATGCACTGCCGGACCGGCTATGAATACAAAGAGCAGTGTGTGATGTCATTTCTGCTCAGGACACAGTTACCGGTATATCTTAGAAAGGTGTTTGCTGTCGTAGCACTTAAATGCAGGATAAAACAGCTGGGGTGAAATGCATTATAGCTGGTATAGCGCTGTGCAGTAAGATAGGTAAACCTTACTCTCCGACATCTGAAGGATGCTCTAGTGACAGATGCTAGAGCCCATGGGCCTTAGCCTCCCTTGCTAACGCCCAATTTCCACCGGGCGCGTCTCTGCAAAAACGTGTCGCTTACGCGACGGAACAGAGGGACCACCGCCCGGTGGAAATCAGGCGTGAGGCGTTCGCTCTGTTACCCGTGGGAGCGTGGTTGGAGTTCCGGGTGGCGGTGCATTCCCTCACCACCTCTCTCCCTGTGCTGTGTCCAGATTAAGAATAGCGACGCAGGCTGGACGCTGGGCTACATGTTGAACCTGACCAACATGATCCCGGCCGAGGCGAGCAGCTCACCGCCGCTCCCGCAAGCCGGATACGTCTCCATCATGACTGTCGTCACGCTGCTGCTCGTGGTCATGCTCATCCTCAGCCTGCGCTTCTTCCTCTGGCCACGCTGCTCCGCGCAGCCACACGTCATATGAACACGCCGGTGCTCGCGGGGACGGACAAAAGACACTGTCAGCGTGTGTGGGTTTGTGTGTGTGATACATACTGTACATATAGAGAGAGACAGCGAGCATCTTTCTTTTTTTACATTCCAGGAGGTCAGACTGAAACATGCAGCTCTCATGAATATTAATTGTTATTATATGCACAAGTACTGGCAGGGCAAATGGCAGCCTCTTAAAGGTGGAGTAAGCGAAGCTGGAGAAAGACTGATGATATACATTATATTCCTAAAGGTGGAGAAAGACTGATGATATACATTATATTCCTAAAGGTGGAGAAAGACTGAGGATATATACAGTATTATATTCTTAAAGGTGGAGAAAGACATATATATATTACAGTATATTATTAGTTCAACATCCTACCTTCAGAGCTCCCTACCTCAGAAGCTCTGTGCCCCCTTCCCACCACACCACTCAGTGAAGGCACATTACCAAGGCTGGAATAACCTTGTGTGATGCGGTCTGCACCACTTTGTTTGTTTTTCAATTTGCAGAGCCAGGCGGTGTTGGAACACCTAATTATTGTTTGGGGCACATGAAGTACAGATCTGATGGACCGTGAAGAGATATTTGCTGAATTTGTATCTAGGCCTATTTTATTATTTAATTAGGATCGCTTGCTTCACCTTTAAGGACAGTCTCTTTATTCACTTTGCCACTCTACTGTGTGTGTGTGTGTGAGAGAGAGAAAGAGAAAACATTGTGTGTGCATGTACATG
Source organism: Amblyopsis rosae (assembly GCA_025399935.1). NCBI lineage: Eukaryota > Metazoa > Chordata > Actinopteri > Percopsiformes > Amblyopsidae > Amblyopsis > Amblyopsis rosae. Next base: position 7,410 of record JAODTR010061926.1, read on the forward strand.
TCTGCATGTTTCTGTCTTCATTATAATGTTAAGATATTATAAATAAAATATACCAGGTTTATATTCAAATATATATTGGATTGGTGGTTGCATTTGTATACCAAAAACACAATACAAAATCATCTTAATTTAGACATTTATTAAATACATGTATAAAAAAAACAAGGTTTTTTAAATGTTAATAAGCTACATATACTTTACAATACATAGCAGCTATTCATTGTAAATTAGAAGTGTATTGATTCCGTTAAACATGATTAGAGGCCATACTGTCATCCTGCTGTATTTTTCTATGGCATTATTTATTTTAAATGCCAATGTTTTAGCATATAACATTAGATGTTGCGACCTTGTTGTGTGTTAGATTCAGGTTAGATGGGACAAACAAATAGGCTAGCCTGCACATGATGGGTGTAGATTTTGGCGGGGTAGGAGCGGGGGTATAGGGGATATGAATATTGAATGACATGAGTCGTATACTCCTCTATAGACCTATTTGGATTGAGTCTTCCTGATATTTTAATAATAGGTTTGACCAGTCTTAAAGGAAGGTTATAATATGTCATCCTCAAGAACACAGGGCCATATGGTGCTCCCATAGAAAGCTCCGCCCCACGAATTGGAAAGGCATTGCTAAGGTGTGTTGTGTGTGGTCTGCACAACTTTGTTTGTGCTCCTATTTACAGAGACAGGGCTGTGTAGAAGTATCAGATCATCTTATCAGTACGCACAGAGAATGGTAAGATCTAGATGACTGGGATATTTTGTGAATTTTACAAAAAGGTGTATTCCATCAGTTATGGCCAAAATATGTTGTCTCTCTATATATGGCGCCTCTCCAGCTTGAAGATCACCCCAAAACAAAGCTACTGTATGTTATGTCAAGTTCAGGGGTTAGTAAATTAATATTTATACATGTATAAATATAATTTATGTGAATCAGTGCATAGATATCCATTCAAATAAAGGAAATAAAATTTCCAGAGGAAGGACCTCCCACTTGTGAAGTCAGAATCAAGAGTAGATTGTGTTCAAGTGCTTTGTTAAATGAAATTGAAGTGCAATATTCATTCTTTGTGACGCACACTTCAGACTTTATTTCCCATGTACCTGAAACTAAAAACAGAATTAAAACCAGCCTTATTGGGTCAGCTAAAGCTATAAGAGATGCACAAGATTGCACATCAATTCAAAAACTCCTCTACCAATTTTTATCTGTACTACTGTATACTCCGTGTTGCAAGGCCTCAATCAAAAATACAGATTAATATGTTCTGCCATCATGAAAGGTTATGTCACCTCAATTTGGGAACGTTGGGGTGACAACGTTGGTATTTTCCCCACTATGAATTAAGACTTAAGGTCATTCATGTGCAATTCCAAAGTAGGATTTATTGTATTTACTATAATACTGATGTGCTGTGAAGGCAGTGTGCCCCTTTCCCAATGTGCCCCCTCCGCCAATCAAATACAAATATAGAAACATATTAAGGTAGCCTAATTGTCATGGGCCTACAGTTAAATGAGATTTCGAAGGCTCTGTATGTACAGTAGGCATACTGTATATCACAGAGGCTGAGCCCCCTAAAGGTCTGATCCTAGAATCTCAACTGCTTACAAAGCCTAAACTACAGATCGAGTTTGATATAGGCAACCTCCATAGAAAAAAAAAACTAACCCGTGACAGTATTGCCCTCTTGTGGTGAGATTAATAATAAACATAAAGTAGTCTACCTTAAAGTGTAACTGCACCCCTGCTCTGAGCCTGACTCCACCCACTACAACTTTAAAAAATTAGTGAGGGGAGGGGCTGAATTTGATGGATTTAATTATGATGTTTGAGTGGACTGAGTGTACCACTGAAAACCAGCCAGGTCAGGGGGTGATTTTTAACGAAATGTGTAGATCAGTTTTCAGTCCATAAAATTACGATTATTATAAAAACCGGATTTATGTCAATATTTCCACCAGCATTGCTGCGTCTATTCACAGATCAACCCAGTTCCTTTGTTTACAGTACAAATTTTAGGGTGCAGTTACACTTTAAGCATTTCAAGATTCCACCAGGAAGCAGCCATAAATTGACAGCAAGCCAAGAATAAAAACACATCCAGTCTAGTTCTTCAAACATCCTTTAAAAACCGTGTGTACAGTATACTTTAGGCAAGCGCCCTGCCACAAACAGCCTCAGAAGGACCATTTTCCTATATGCAAATATACTGTATTCAATCGATAATGTCTTTCTGAGTATGAATTCCTCTCGAGTACTGGAAGAAATCAGATACCAAGAATCATGGTAGAGTAGCTGGAGCTACCAGGAAACTGTACTGTAGTTGTATGGTTTCCCTCCGTTAGAAACCACAGCCCTTCCTCTTTGCTAGAGATATAACCCCTTATCAACAAAGAGCATGGTATAGGGTGGTGCAACCGCTTTCACCATGTCTGTCTTGCCTCAGAGACTAGCATACTAAGCCTGTATTGTTTGCTCTATGGTCACGTCACTTAAAGAATCATTTATTTCTTTGCATCCAGAATTCATTTTTCTTTTCGTTTTTTTTTTTACCTGATGTATGACGGCATGTTTCTAAGCAGAAGCAATATAGCTAGAAATGTATCATTCAAATCAGGTTCAGATTTTATGATTAATTCCTTGTTCATCTTTTCATGCATTGTGGGAATGTCGACAAAAGACATGTTTGATACATGTAGCCACATCTGCAATACCAATTTGACGTTGGGTTACCTCCAGACCAATTCTGTGCAGACTTTTAGTGGTGAGAGGTAATATAGATAAACCCGTGCAGAGGTCTTTAATCAAAGATAATAAATATGATCAGAGGAGATGGGGAAAATGAGGTTCAGATCGAAGCTGAACAGAATTATTCCTTCACTCGCACACGTGTACTGTACGTACACACACACAAACACACGCGCACGCACGCACCCTGAGCACTTGCTTTCTATAAAGCAACCGAGTCCCTCTGATACATGTGCAAAAGTCTCTAGGACAGTCTATGTCAACTTTGATTGGAGGTGGGTGCTTTGGTGTAATGTATTGAACTGGGCGGCTTCCCATTCTGTCGGAGAGAGGCGGCCTGCTCTGACACGGATGAGATAGCTGGCTGCTGACCTGCCGTGCGGTGCATGTCGTCGGCTGGATCATCCTTCAGTTCATCCCTGCATATGATGGTGGTGGTCTCAGAGTCCAGCTCCCTGGTTTTCTCTGTGTAAAACCTCTGTCTCAGGCTTCTCATCTGGGGAAGCTCGCAGCACGTCTCCAGAACAACCAGCATACAGATGAGGCCAAACAGCAGGTAGCCTGTGGACCACCACATGCACGCGCATGCACACACACACACACACACACACACACACACGTTAAAGTGCAACCATCTAAAGGTTGAAAACATTTAGCTCATTCATGAGGCTATTTATATCTCCTTCAGAGTATATACAATGTATTATGTACTCTATACCAAGAACCTATGTTCCCAGCGTTGTGATTTGCAGTTTGAACAAGTTTCACGGGGGTGTCGAACCAGATTCTAAAAACTGCACTCAAATGAAAAGCTTTCATGGCTGTTGAGTATACTCAATTATGCTACCTCGGTTAAACACAAACATTGCATTGAAACACACATCTGCTAGGACAACGCTATCAAGGACTGCAGCTTCAATGTTGTAATCAAGGCTAACTGTCTCACCTGTGATGGCCAGCCTATACAGCTGTCTGTAAGGTACAGGGGCCGCGCCGCCGTGCATCTCCCCCGGCACGTAGTCCCCGAGGCCGATGGTTGTCAGGGAGATGACGCAGAAGTACAGAGACTCCAGGAAGCTCCACCCCTTCTCCACCACAGTGAAGAGCCACGCGGGAATGAAGAGGAACAGCAGCGCCATGACGAAGGTGAGACACGCGGCGTGCATGGCGGCCAGCCGGGACCGCGACATGCCCCACCGCCGGTAGAAGTATGAGACCGGGCGGCGGGTCACGACCGCCATGATCCTCTCCACCACGGCTGAGAGGAAGAGGAGGGTCGCGGGGATGCCGAAGAGCGAGTAGACAACGCAGAATGCCTTCCCTCCATCGGAGAGAGGGACGGTGTGGCCATAACCTAACACACACACACACACACACACAGGCAAGGTTGGGTAAATAACTTTTGAAATGTAATCACTTACAGTTACTAGTTATACTATAATTATTATCGGTAACGTACTTTTTGGATTACATAAATGTAGTAATGTAATCTGATTACCTTCCATTACTTTTAGATTACTTGTTATTTGAAATGCCATCCAAAGCAATTTACTGAGTTGGCGGTGCCACATTTTTCTATTTGTGTGACCGTTTGTTGCTCAGGAGATCAGATTAAACTAGGATTTTATTTTAATTGTTGACTGACGTTAATGAAAGGTTAAAATAGAACAGCCGGTTGTTTAATGCATTTTTCTTTTGGAAACTTCCCTTTTAAATTTGAAAGTATGATGTAAAATGTATACTCATTAAAAATAAAAAGTAATCTGATTACAGTATTTTAGCTGGTAACTGTAATGTATAACAGTTTGTATGGACTAGTTAGTGGGCATACTTTTTTTGGTAATGATTTACTTCCAAACCTTGTAGACAGTATAAGCTGTATAGTTGTGTGCCACCTTAATGATTAATCTACTTAAATGGTCTAGTCATTTTAACAAGTATTAAAGGAAATAAGAAAATTGTAGTGGGGGAGGCCAGGCCTGTTATATGTCTAAGTAGTAGAATATATCTGGCTACCTAGTAGCCTACCACAACTTTTCAAAACTGACTAAATGTTGTGTTTGATCAGATGGACCATTCAAATGTACCTAGGGCTGCAGTAGCCTATGGTCCTAACTCACCTGTAGTGGTCAGGACAGTGCTACTGAAGAACAAGGATGATACAAAGTCCCAGTTGGGTTCCGACGCGTTACCGAGCAGCGATACACCATAGTTGCTGGCCTTTAACGCCCGGGCCAGCAGCAACTCAAGGCGTTCGTCAGACACACAACCGTTCTCTCTTAGAAACTCTTGACGGGCATTTCTCAGCTCCTGACGCAGCCGCTCCTCATAAGGACGCTCGATTGCGCTGAAGATTCCAGCACCGATCAGCAAATAGAGGATATAGCCAAGGATCAGCAGTGCGAAACTCAAGGCTGCCTGGTGTCGCTCTAGCATCAGAGAGCACCAGTTCTCACCGCGCACCATTCCTACAAATCTCTCCTAAATGTACCTCAACTGTTTTATACTTTATTTAGTAGGCTAGTCTTCATAGAGCGTTTGTAGTTTAGACCGACGTGTAGCCTAGTAGCCTACGGCAACTGACCCGTTGTTGAATCGATGTTTTGTGCTATAGGTCCTGCTTCGTCTTCCTCATTCTCCCAGACATGGAAAGAAGGGAGCGGACGGTGGTGACGTTGGCAGTTCACCGGACCAGGTAGACTACTTATCGTGTGCGCGCAGCGCGTTTGTGTGTGGACAAATAGGCTTTTCACTTTAGGCAACACTCTCATCGTTCACGCCCGACCAGTTAAACACGTTTGTGCTTTGAGTCATGACGAATATAACTATTATACATTAACACAAATAATTGCAAAGCAGTGTCAAGAACTATGCTGTAAATTGGCTACAAAAAAGACATTGAGGTTGTCGTTTTAATTGAGTTTATTCCAGATTTGACATGAGTCACAAGTGTCTATCGTCAAAATAATTGACGATACAATGTCAATGCAATCGTCAATACAAATTGACGAACAATGTATTACAAAACGTTAGCAGGACTGAATGAGTTTGAATTCATTCATAGCCAAACCTAGGCTATGACCAAACCAAACCAAATTCATAGCCATAACCAAAATGTTGCCTTTACGCTTCACATGCCACTTATTATGCCGTCAATTATTAATTCTACCACTAGAGGGAGTATGATAACTACATTTTCTCAACACTGAACCAACTTGAGAACGTTTTGTATGTTCTCTTATCTCGCAGCAGGACAACTGCAAAGGCAAAGTGTTATTTATCAACATCAACCTCTTCTCGCATGTGTCCTCCACATTTTCAGTTGTCTACATTGTGCAATAAATACGTATTTACAGTTATCAGAAAGACAATGTGATAACAGGCACACAGAGATAATCAACTGAGACAATCAAAGCCAGTGTAAAAGTGCAAGTATTGTATAAAAAAGCTGAAATATTTTGAAACCACTAATGATTGTAATTCTCTCTCTCTCTCTCTCTGTCTCTCTCTCTTCATCTTTGTCTTGGACAGGTTGAAGGGGCAATAATGGAAATGTAAAATTCTTCCGCCTTGCACAACAGCTCAGTTATCTGAGGATGAAAAGGGAACAGATCAGTTTTTTTAACATGCTTACTGCTATTGTAACCTAGCCAACCCACACATCTTTGGAAAGATCACACAAGATGTTCTGGGGTGGAACATGTGCAATGGCGTCCATGGGACTAACATAAATGCAATCACCACATTTGCAGATGTGTTGCAATGCTACAAAACGCAATACATACTTAATATACCTTGGGGCTCAAAATGCCTGTTTCCAATCTAAGTAGTTAGAAGGGGTCCAATCAAGTGGACCGATTTCCCCACTGGGACCAACTAATGTTTAACTTTACGTATCACTAAAATATTAACCAAATGTCTTTGCTTGAGTTTAACTGAGCAAATAGATTTGCGTCCTATCCTGAAATTGGGTAAGTAAGCCTCAGAAAAGACTCTAGGATTTGTTGAATAGGAGTTTATGAATATGTTTATATATATTATTATATATTCATATTACATATGATAATGATGGTGTCTCACCTCTGCACTCATATCTAAGGTCTGAGAAGAGGACGTGTTCTTGAGAGAAGACAAACATTCCCAATCGGCCTCCAGCAAGTGTGTGATCATACACCGGCCCCGAGTCAGACAGTATGTCCCGCCCCTCGTAAACCACCACCCTACAGGGGGCACACAAGAGCTCCAGTACACAAACAACTACAGAATCACACCGCTAAACATCACCATATAACCAAGCTTATAGCTCCCTGCAAAAGCCAAGTATGTGTGAGGATTCTCTCCCTTTCGAAAGAGCCCTTTTTTTACGGAATGGAGAAATGATTCTGATGACAATATGCACTGCCATGCTGAATACAGTGTATGTTATCTTAGTATGTGAGACGTATGTATGTATTGTAACGCTCAGAGCCATGCCTGGGAATGGTTCTCCCTCCTGTTCATCCTTGCCTGTGTACTCTACTAACCACCGGCACACCTAAGCCACAATGGATTAATCGCTACTGCACTGCACCTGTAGGAAAGGGTTATGGTGTACTGTACTAACCACCGGCACACCTTAGCCACAATGGATTAATCGCTACTGCGCTGCACTTGTAGGAAAGGGTGATGTAATGTTTTTTGGTTTGCCCGTTGTTGGGTGCTGGCTATTGTTTGTACCTTTGTGTTAGCTGAGAACCTATGATTGTTGTGCTCCTTGCTATTAAAACGCAGAGCGGAGTATAAAGTTTTTCTGTGTGTTTCGTTTGGTTTGGTCTGCACCTGCACTCACTATAAAACCCTTATTAGAATAGGCTACTAAAATTGTGGTCACAAATGTGGGATCTTCGTACTTTCAGAATCATAATAAATTATTGGTTGTGTTAAAGACTTTATATGAAACTTGTAGAGCCAAACCCCAACAGTGACAGCAGGTCAATTGTCACTAAAGCAGTTCTAGTTCGGACTGTTAATACCTGATGAATCCTGTCTTGGGTCTGTGGATAAGGTGTATGCGGTAGGCTGTGTAGGCTTTCCAACCAATCTTGTTAGGGTCGTGCCACAGTGTTCGGACCTAAACCATGACAAACACCCCCCCACACACACGCACACACACGCACACACACAAATACACTCCAAGCTCAATCAATTACAATGTAATCGTCAGTGTGATAATACAATAGAAGCACATTTCCTATGTTATTTATTAAATAATAACAGGTTATTCAGTGCTGAAGTGCACATAGCATTGGGGACACCCACATAGTACCTTGTTGCACTTTGTTTGCCCTGAAAACAGCCTTAATTCATCCTGGCACAGACTAAACAAGGTGCCGAAAACCTTTCTTCTAGGAACTGGCCCACAGTGAGGGGCAATGCTTTAAACAGTTGTTTTGAGTTGGCTTCAGCAGATTTCTACAAATAGTCTGTTCCATTTCATCACCCAAATTGGATTGAGGTCTGGTGGCTGGGCAGACCAATGTAGTGAGCTGAATTCACTCTATGTTTGTGGAACCATTCGCGGACAACCTTGGCCTTGTGACATATAGGGCAGTATTCTACTGGAAAAAGCCATTATGTGAATGCATCACTGCCATCGGCACTACCTGGCTGTCAGTGATGTCCATTTATCATGTGGTCTTCAAAAAAGCATTTCTTTCAATATTGCAAATGTTCCCTCTTATTATAACTGGTCCGTACTGTTGACACACAGCCTATTGCCTATATTCGGGATTCTCTCCATGGACCATGCTAGTGCTTTAGCATGCAACATAAGGGATTCATCAAGCGGCCAGTGTTTTTCCAATCCTCCAGGATGTTTTCATTCATCTAATGTTTTCATTCCTTAGCTCACTGGGACCAGAGTCCTTTCGCTGAAAGAGGGGGGAATGCTGTAAAGTTGTCTGCTGCCATACCCCATTTGCATCAAACAGTGGTAAGTTCATAATTCATTTATGAGTCTTTCGGCAATAACATTTTGTTAGCCTCTCAATTGACTAGCTACAGATTGTCTCTTGCACGACATGCTTAGCCTGTTTCAGACCACTCTCTCCAGTGTTCAAAATCCTTTAACGGCCCAGCAAGCAAAACAGCCATTCGTGGACCGAACACTGCTGTGTACCTTAGATGAAGCGAGTGCATGCTAACCAAATCGCTAAACGCGCTGACCTTCATGGCAAGGGGACTCATGCTAGGTAGAAAAGGTATAAAAAGTTATAAAGACCACATACAGTAGCCACTTCTTGCCTGTACGCTAAGGGCATCCGCTGAACCACCTGGTTTTCTATAGGAAAGAGCAAAATCCCTAATGTTGTGTACAGAGCAGTGCAGCAGATGAGGTAATGGAGACATGCCTGGTGCCTTGTGTTGCCGGTGTGCCACAGGGCATTGCGTAGGTACTCCCCAGGGCCGGTGGTAGAGTTGACTACTTTAATGGAGAGTCCAGCTGTGGCAAATGCTCTGGAGGGCTTCGTCTCCCAGTAGGCCTGGGATACCTGGGATATGGTTGGGAGTTTCAAGAAGTTACATTATAAGTGCCTTTAAAGGTGAAGTCAGCGAACTCCCTTTAGAAGACCCCCCC
>JAODTR010061948.1:0-16780 GCA_025399935.1 Amblyopsis rosae
GTTCTGGCTCCTTCCCCCACAGTGAGGTGACGTTCCACGTCCCCAGAGCAAGCCTCTGCTGCCCGGGTCTGGTCCGTCGAGGTCCCTGACCTTCGCTGCCACCTGTTTGACAGCGCACCCGATTTAATAAATAAATATCTCTAAATGTATTGAATGTATGCTTGTGAAAAGCAATAGCACCTATCTCTAGAAAGTGCTGATTACTTTTAATGCTTGTATGATGTGTGTAGGTTAAGGTATGTAGGTGTAGTTAGGTGTGGAAAATGAAAATTAGAACGAGTTTGAAGAGTTAGTGGGATAGCTGTAGCTAGCCCACAATAAGGGTCAGATTAATGTGATGTGGGCTAGCTGTAGCTACCCCACTTCATGTTCCAATTACTTCTCCACGTGGACAGAACGCCTTAGAGATGTGGCCTAGATTTTGAGAATAACAAAGCTCCTACTTCAAAGACAAGAACAATCTAGGAATATCTTTTCTGATTCATACATCAGACAAGACCAAACAAAAACAAGAGGCAGACCAAAACAACAGGTCAAGCTAAGTATTCCAAGACTATCTGTGACTGAATTTAATAAAACCAAACAAGGCATTGTTCATTATCAAAAATAAATGGTGGCAGTACAGAAAGGCACGTTAAAAAGGTCAAGCCCCATGATCCTCCCAAAGAACAGAGACATATAAACTCTCATTCTACGTCGTATCCATCAAAAGGTGGACTTGACGCTTTTCCGCAGCAGAGAGATCCTTTATCTTTCCCATATTGCTTGAAACCTGTGGCCTGCTTAATAATTTGGAACAGTGCATTTTGAAAAATGTTTGGGTAGTTTGTTCAATGAATTTCGACTTATACCCTAGCGGTGCATGACTTGAAAATTATACTGACTCATTTGCATCGACTATTTAGGTGTGTAAAATGTAGCATATATACCAACTATAACTAATTTGGAACACAGTGTAAAGGACCAGCCGCCACTGTTACAGACCTTAAATATTAATTGTTTAATTTGGTAGCAAAGTTAAGGTATACCTTGTGAAATAATGAGGTATGGGTGCAATCACGATTGATAATATATTGTATACTATACATCCATTAGAAGAAACTGTCAGTACCCGGCTACTTGACAAGCGAGGAATTTTGTGTGACATGCACGACCACCAACTATGCAACTCAATGACCAAGTCAGACTTGTAATAAGGAAAACTAAACAGGACTGTGACTGTTTACAGGTCTTGTAAATCTAAAATCTGTAAAATACGGTTACTGATTAAAATAAATGGAACATTGTAAATGACTAAATAAAGCACTGCGCTATACGTTAGACCGGTAATATGTCATCCAGAGTAGGCCCTTATGACCGCACCCCTTTTTTGGGGGAAAACTATGGAAAACTTGTGTGAGGCATAGACAGAAACAGCCAAATGGGTTTAAATTAATACACATTTACAGTATGGCAAATAGTTGCACAAACAGTAAACCCAAAGATGCTTTTATGCAATGTGTTCTAGGGCTGAACGATTAATCGTTTTCAAATCGAAATTGTAATTTGAAACAATGTGATTAGCATATCGCAAGGCATGAAATTTATAAGTGCGTCTGACCCACCTCAGATATGCTTCACGGCACACCTACGGAACTACGAGCTAGATATTGTCTGTGAGTGATTGAACGCATTACCTGAAGTTATGCATGCTGTTTCTTAATATGAGCAGGCATAACTGGCTATAGCTCATGCCGATCGCTTATCAGCGCCATATAAATAAAAAGATGCACAGACACTGGAAAAAGTCTGTGGCCGGCTGCGACCCCAGGGAAGTGATCTATGATCAGACCTTTAGGGGGGCTCAACCCCTAATGAGACATAGTGCAAATTACTGATTTCACAGCATAACAATTAATAAACAGTGTTTATATAGTGTTTTTTAACGGCTTGACATTAAGCATTTTGATGTACTTGTCCTTTCGAACAAGTAGCCTACATTTGTCATTCACTTGTCTGAGTAAAAAAGTTATTTGCCCGGGAAATAAAAAATGGCTTGACATTAAGCATTTTGATGTCTGGTCCTTTTGGACATGTCGCCTACGTTTGTCATTCACTTTTTCACATTCACAATTTCTTATAATCACAAAATGAAATTGAGATTACACTAACTATCACATTGTATTTATCAGAAGCAAGATAGCAATACATTACATAATGGTAGCCTATTTCTATGTAGGTTAGGGAGCTGTAGGTTGTAGGTTAGCTGTAGTGTCTATCAGGTCAACTATTAAATATATCTAAGAGATATTTACAAGTTACCAGCAGCCCATAGTTAATTAAGTTGAAAATTTGACAACTATTTACAATAAAATGCTATATGTAAACTAAAGTGAGACTTGTTTTAGAGAGACTTGTATATTTTACAGAGCTTTTATTTTGAAGTCAATAAATCTGTTTCCCACGAACACAGCGGAAAAATGTTTAAATTGAATGAGAGCTGAGATGGGCAGAGACGAGCTTGGCAGTGAACGGTTAAAACACATGGCAATAGTTAAATCATGCATATTGTGTTATATTTCAGTCTATAAAATTTAAGATCAGCCTGCGGTTACACATTTTCTCGATCGCTTAGCTTACTTACTACCCATGCTTTTCAAATGTGTTTAAGCGCTGTAGTCAACATTACCTTTGTGGGAATATTATACTTAGACATGTTTAGATATTATAAGGGCATGTTGGGGTGCCACATTATAGCTTGATTGTTAATAGAATAGAGACAAGTCAGAACACCTGGATGGAGTAAAAAGTTACAGAAGAAGAACGCGCATTAATCCTGTGCAAAACATGATAAGAACGGAAGAGCAGAGAAGTCCAAGGGAGTCAGATAAGCTCTCGTACCAGTGTGTAACAGTGGGTCTTTATGTACCTATCTGCCCAGCAACGAAAGTGGAGAGACGTCCCAAAAGGTGAAGGTCAGTAGCCCCCTCTCTAAATCAGAAGGACCAGCACCAATGAGAATGCAACACGCCCTGCTTACACAACCTCCTGTATTATATTATCACTGGGCCGAGAGACAGTCACCACCAGACTTCTCAAACTGCTGATATTGCATGTCAGTCAGGAAAAAGAAGTGGTCCAGAGCTCTGTAATTGTATTTCTAATCTACTATTAAAACTGATTTATTAACTTGGATACAACGTCTCCTAATTTATCCTCAAAGAACACGCAGAGGGACTGGTGTAGGATAACCACCCAGAATTCCAACACCTTATAGGCTACTCTCGCTGTATTTTTTAACTATTTTCTCTGTAACAGAAATACTATAGTACAGCAAATGTATTGTAGCCTACTCATCTCAATAGTAAGTCGCTATAGTTGTCAGTAAATAAATATACTGCCTTTGTTTAAGCCATTGTTTACCACGTCTGAATGACATCTGAATTCCCTTCTATGCAGTGAGAAGAATAGCATCATGGACGACGACAGGTTCATTTTTATCGGGTTTTTTTTAAGGACAATTTGAAAAAGTCCAAGGTGTGGAGTTTAAATTGCAGTAGATTTGTGAGTGGAAATTAGTTACCTATAGACTAATTATCTTCTTTAAATAGGAAGTAAATGTCTGAGAGGCAAAGTAGTATAGTTTTGTTGATCTTGCTAATACATCTGCCTCGCTGTACTCTGCTTCTGGCTGACGTCTTGAGAGAATGGAACCCGCGTCGGAGCCAAAATGCGCCGCACACACCGGTGTAATCAGCGTTATTACGGTGCATGCACTGGCTCTCTATTATTTTTACACGGAAGAATTCATTAAAATAACGTAACAAGTGACACGTCTGCCTATACTGAAGGTATATTTTTCATTATTGACATTTACATTCTAATGAGGCTGCTTGTCCGGTCGAGCAAGTAAAATCATCTTGCACTTGCCCCTTCAAAAATCGACTTTTCCTGGGCAAGCCTTAATTTAGAGCCCTGTATACCATATTGTTATTTACCCTCTAGCTGCACCACACGTGTGGAAAACATTTAGAATCAGGTAATTCAGCTAATTTAACTATATGGCCATATTGTTAGTATAAATAGTATACATTTGTTTGGATCGCTACTTTAGCTAAACCGTTAATGCAAATTTTAGCTAACTTTTAATTTCTTATCCCCCAAAAAGGTTCATGGCCTGTATACCAGTCTAACCGGACTGTTGCACCGGAAATTATGGAGACATACTTGTGAGTGACAATGCTAACAACCAAATGGATATTGACAGTATTACTTCCCGAAAGTTTGAGAGTCCTGTGTCGAGCTTACAAGGGTATATGTATCAGACGTTCAGCATGAGTTGCTTATATGACGTAGTGCGGATAAATGGAAGAGGCTGAGACTAGTGTATGTCCTACATTTAAAACAGTGAGTCCAAGACTGCTGGAAAAACAATTGAATTGGTTAAATTGGCATTTTGGCTCACACGCATTTTGTAAAAGTAATGTAATGACCTCTGACCACAAATATCAGGACAATGTTAACACACCTTAATCATGAAATCATATAAAACCAGGACTATTAGTAGCCTGGTATGGCATCTGGCCATGCTTCATTGGGAAGTGTTCGCAGTCAATTCCTTCTACTTTGCATAGACCTCTGGTTAATTTTGAAACTGTTGGACAGCGCTGAACTAATCGGCATTGCAAAAATTGTTTTGATCGCCTCATCTAGTTTAACTACCATTTCAAAACACTCTGGACTTCAATGTAATCTCACTAATCCATGCTGATTGGGCCGCCAGCAGGGTGGCTGTGGGAACACTAATGCAAACAGGGTTTCCACAGACTGTAATCTCAGACAAAATAAATTGAGCTGAGAGCAATAGTCAGGCGGAGCCAGGCTAGACTATTAGGCCTAACACACCATAAACACTAAATCCTACAATATCAGGACATAAAACACACTTAAACATTAAATCCTACAATATAGATAACATACAAACACTTATTCCTACAATATCAAGGCATAGCTCCCTACTCTCTTAGATCCTAATTTAGACTTTTAAACATGGCCTTTGTATTAGGCATATTTCAAAATCAAATGAAGTAGTTTTAAAAGCCGAAATATTTAACTGCTTTTCAGTTTACACCCTAGATTTAGTACAGCAACTATGATTTAAATCAAAATGGAGGGGTCACTTACATCCTTTTAGCAGAATCCACATCGTCTAGTACTGGACTGTTGGAAAAACAATTTAATTGGTTATATTGACATTTTAGTTCACACACATTTGGTCTACTGCTATAATTTAAAACACACCAATATCAGGACATGTTAACACACCTTATACACAGAACAAATCAGGACATATTAGGCCTAACACCATAAACACTGAATCCTACAATATCAGGACATTGCACTCTACTCACATAGAGCCCAATTTACACTTGCACATACACTTTACAAAATGATGATGCCTTCATCTTCTCAATCAAGAAATATAAATAATAAATAAATAAATACAGCTCAACTACAGCAAAAATATTTAATGATATTTTTAAGGTGCTATGTTGTTAGCTACTCACAAGCATATGCTAGAATATGCTACATTTTGCTTTTAGACATTTTAGTTAGCTATTTATATTTAAGTCTGCCACAAACCAGGTGAGTAGTTTACAATTAAATAAATAAACATACAAAAAGCTTTCTGTAGCAAAAGCATCTTACCTTATGGCATCTAACCTATGGTTGCTCTGTTGCTGGATTTTATCCTATCATGTCGACTGTTGAAAACAGGAGACAACTACGGAGCAATGCGATGAAAACGCGAAGTAAATGTGGAGCTCTTTTTAAGGATAATAAAAATGTTTATTCATTTTATATATACACTAACACTAACAATTTTTCCAGTTTATTCTTGAAATTCAAGCAGTTCAAGTCAAATGAACCGCTTGAAATGGTACAAAGTGGTGAACTGCCAGAGGTTAAAAACTTTCGAACTTCCATTGGGGTAACTCTGTTCTTTCCATGGACCTGCTAAATACCATTATTATTATGCCACGGTTACAGAAACCCTCATTATTAATATTATACATTAACACAGTTTAACGCTGCATCACAGACAGGCATCTTATGTAGCAAGAATGACATGACACAATCTATCAGTCTTTTTAATATCACCTTTTATTTTTTGTCTTTCGTCATCTTCGTTATAGAGTTCAATTTCCCGGCAAACTTTATGCATACTATAGTAGCCCTACAATTTCCCCAAAAGTTTTCAAGTGCACCGTTGCTTGTGTGTAGGCTACGACAGTGCACACCCACCAATGGATTAGTTGCAAATTATAGGCACATTCCCAGCGATACAATTTACAGGGTTTTCTTGAAGGCTGTGATTGAGCCAAGAGCTCGTAGTTACCACCAGTACTGGATTAATAGTGGAGGACCCTTTCCCCGGCTAAGACTGCCTTGCTAGCTTTGGACAACCTTTTCTCACGATGTCCAGCTTCTCTTGAAAAAAATTTATAATTATATCTGCGACCAAATCAATGTCTTCACATCTGACAGTGTAGATTAAAATAAAGAATGCTTGTGCACGTCGCTGTTATTATCCTAGTTCATATGCTGTCTGACCATCCAATCAAAGGACGACATTGCCGACAAAATAGTGCACATATTATATAGGTTACTACAGACAGTTTGTTTGGTAACGCCCCTATGAGGATGGCCACCTACATAGTATTCAGCTAAATGTACAAGCTATAAGGAACTGCTGTTACAAACCGTAAGTACAAGTTTAATGTTCATCATTTGCAGGTGAGGTGACCAAATCTGTAAATCTTTTTTTTTGATACAGTAACTGGTAGGCTACCGTAGCATAAACACAACTCGAGTCTGCAGGACAGGCATATTATCAAAACTGATGCACTGTGCACATCAATAACTACATTAGGATAATATAGGCTATTGTGCAGTAACAGTAAATGGATTAGAAATAGGCTGCTTAAATAATGTGTTGATTTACTTAACCTAAACATTGCTCGTCTTGATAAAGAAGCACTCGCGGTTGTCATAACGATATTGTACACCCTGCCAGAAACTGATTGCCGTTTGTGGTACCACAAGTAATAAAGCTTTTATCTGGATCAGTGAACCGTGTCAATCAGTGTCATATCATGCAAAACATTTTACGTTATGTCCGTGATAATAAAAAAGATAGAATGTTTCTTGTTTAACCAAATATCACTGTGTTGTTGCTAGCAGCTAGCAACCTATCATAACCCTGTCCCGTAGTGGCAATAACGGCTGCGGTTTCGTGCTACGTAACCCTTTATAAATTAATAATTCAGTCACTCAAATCAGACCGTTGTCTACAGAGTCATTGTATGATGGTGCTATTCCACATAAACTATGTGGTATTTTCACCTAAGATAGTCAACTACATTGCATTGAGAAGTCAAGGAACTGTGTAAACAAGTGAAAAGGAGCATGATATTAGTCCTTTAAAACATATTAATGGAAAAATATATTAAAATGGCAAATGCAAGTCAGTGATTATGATTTTAGGCCAGCAGAGAAGGCCTTGTTGGCCCTGACGGCCCACCACTGCAAGGTTACCCAAAACTGAAAAATAATGTACATTTAAGAATGATACAAAAATGCCTTTTTCAGCAAACAAGAAATTGGTTAACAACTTAAAGCTATTCTGCAGCAACGGAGGTTGATCAAGCCTTGAACATTGGTGCTACCAATTCCTTCAGGGTTCCCAACTTGCCTTGATTACTTACAACCCCCGTCTGCATACAAGTAGTGTTGGAGCACACTGTGGTACCATACCCTCGTGAGCATTTTTTGAACAGTATTGTATTGCAGCAAGTAGTGTTGCTACAAAAATGACAAGAAAAAGGCAATTAACAATGTAGGTATTTTCTACAGAGAAATGGCCAAGAAAGTCAAGGTGTCAGTGAGTACAGTCTCCTTCACCATCAAAAGGCACTCAAAAACTGGGGGAAACTGACAAAAAAGAGGTCTGGCAGACCCAAAGCCACAACAGAATCAGAAGAAAGGTTTCTTCGAGTCAACAGCTTAAGTGATGGGCGGCTCAAAGGACAACAGCTTCAAGCACATCTTAATAGTGGTCGTAATAAGTCTCAGTTTCAACTGTAAAGAGAAAACAGTTTGACATGTCGATATGCAGCAAGAAAGCCATTGTTAAGACGTCAGAATGATAAAAAGAGGCTTGCCTGAGACACCGCCAATTGAAGACTGGAAGAAGGTGTTATGGACTGATGAATCAAAATTTGAAAACTTCTGTTCATCGTGCAGAATTTTTATATGCCATCGATTAGGCGAAAGGATGGTTCTTCAGTGTGACATCACATCATATCAAACATAAGCGTTATGGTCTGGGGTTGTTTTGCTGGATCCAGGGACGGTGACTTGACAAAGGGAGAGGGCACCCTGAACCGAAATGGCTACCACAGCATTCTGCAGTGCCATGCAGTATACTACCATCTACTGTACAAGAGTGTAACATCATATAATTTACCTTATAGTCCCAGCCTCTTCCCTACATGAACACTACATCACATGCTGAACGTCATTCATATGTAATCTGTATTGTCTAGTACCAAACTAGCACATAGCTATACGCTAATGCAGGGTTAGCAAGTTATTGCTAACTTATCCTATGCTGAGTAGCCTAATATTGCCAATAGGATGTCAGTACGATGTCATATCACTAAGATTCCACTCCTGTCACACCTGTCTGACATTTTATTGCAAATATTCTCAAACTATGCTGTATACTGTGCAATGCAAAATTATGTGTTCCATGTCATTAACTGGTAATTATTTACACATTAATCACAATTCCTTTTTCCCATTACAAAAAAAGTGCAAATTATTCCTTTATGATCCAATCTAAATCTTGCAAAAGATATATTATTTGACCCCGCAGCAATTAAATGTGATCCTAGGCAAAATGTATGGGATGCTAAAAAACTTTTGGAAGGAGGGTCCAAGAGGTTGCTTGAAGGATTGCACACATGTATTCAATATATAGGTTTAGCGGATTGCACACATGCCACTATTTATTGAATTTCAAAAAAAGTTACTGAATTATTATTATTGAATGTGGTGAATGGAATGATTTGAGTCTTATGAAGAATCACAAATTAGAAATTAATTAAAGTTAATCAAAAACTGATTCAAGCAAATAAAAAATGTATTAAACATCGATTAAAGCAATAAAAAATTAAGAAAATACAATGTGATAAAAGGGTGAAATTTGTTTTTACACACACTTGTCTGAACATTTTTGCAATTAGAGCGCACCCTAGGGGTCTTGGAATGGTGTAGCATGCTTAGAACATTTTGTAAATATGGGAACGTAAAGATTTCCTCATTTTGTAGGTGTGTATGTATTCAAAATGTCCTCATATGTCACAAAAACAAGTGTACACACACACACACTTTTACACACAACTACAAGGCAGAATTAAAGTGTATTAGTCCCGACTGGCAAAGGGTATGTAAAAGCTTCTGGTTCAAACAAATGGTTACACTGCTCTCAGACAGCTTAACAGTTGCTAAGCCATAGTGTTGCAAAGCTGTAACCTACGCGTTGGCATATTCTGCTGGAGAGTGGGGCAGGGTGAACAGTGGCTCATTTGCAAAAGAACAATGCACTAAAACAGAACATTCTCAAAAAGGGTATGTTAAGACATGGTTTAGAAGAGTGCTGTTGTACATATGTATCCTATTTTGTGATCATAACAATAGTGTATGTTTTTTTTTTCTTTTTCTGTCTGTAACTGTGTAATTTGTGCTGCTGCCTCTCTTGGCCAGGACTCTCTTGAAAAATAAGATTTTAAATCTCAATGGGTACTTCCTGGTTAAATAAAATACAGAAATAAAAAATACAATTTCCTCTGTCTCACCCCAGCAGGATCTTGACGCGCAGATCCTTGTTTGTCCTGGATGTCTGGTCAAGAGACTGAACCTCTGCATCAAACCAGAAGCCCCTCTCCTCAGGTATCTCCAGATTGTAATTAATCATAACAGGCAAGCCCACAACTAACTGGTCCCAGCGAAGCAGTGTCCTGGCTCGGGGACGGATATCCACTGGTCTTATCTCCACTGTGCCATTCTCTGGGTAGCTGGACAGGTGTAAAATGGAGGGAAAGTTTAATTTTAAATACATTCATAATCTGCATCCCTTTGTATTGTAGTACTTTTAATGTTTCCCCTTTAAATTATAAATGCATTTATTCCTATACATAGGGCCGTACCTACCATTGAGGTGACCAAGCTCCGGACCTCCGTAATTAGCTTATAAAAAAATTTACCACTAAATAAATTATTCTATTAAACTCTTAACAGAGTAAATACATTGCACCTCTCCCTTTCCACTCGCTTCGTGTGACAGCACACCGAGACGCACACTATGACCCATATGACATCATTGCTCTTTCAGTACAAATTAATTAACAAAAAATGTTTTGGTATCAAACGGATACTGTTAAATATCATTATGTTGTCTATTGTGCAATATCTCTAATCAAGTTTAACAATCATGAAGTAGAACCATTTATAAATAGACTGCTTGTCTATATGTATTGTCAAACCTAGAGATAACAGGTGCATAATTCTACCAACAACAAAAAAAACCTTGTCGTTTGCATCACAGTTTTCATACATTCAACAGAATAGGTAATCACTCTCTTTACGCATATTCTCCCATTTGTTTGCGTGACACTCCCAATTTCCCCTCCCCTCATGAATGCATATGCATAAATAGGAAAGCGCAACGTGCGATCCTGTGTTCCTTCAGCAGGCAGCATAGCATTTTAGTCATGTGTGTGCTGTTGGTACATAAAATGCTGTGTTTTTGTGATGAAATTACGCCTAACGGGCGCTAACACATTAGTACATGAAGCCCTTTGGGTTCTAATTTGGCTAAATGACTACTGTACAGTCAAACATTAGCTTGTTCTTGCATAGTTTAATGCTAGTACTCTAACAATATATTCAATTAGACATTGCATGCGTTTAAGACGACAGGAATTTAACTGGAAGTTTGTAGTAACTATTTTGAGAATTCTAACTAAGCCAAAAATATAGGCCTACCCAAATTGAAATATAACATATGTTCGGCTGCAACAAGGGCTTAATTTGTGCCAGAGCGCACTGCCCCACCTCTCAGATTATGACCGGCAACTATTTGATTGGATCCTCATTTACTGTTAAAACAAATAGTCAATTTTTTTCAATTTTTATAGTTTGTCAGTTTAATTTCCATATGCTAAATGTTACTTGTAAATCACTTGTTTATGCATTTTAAATCTGATTTAATGAAAGACGTCAATAAAGGTCATGCGCAGTGACCTCGATAGTGTAGTAGACCATAAAATATTGACGTACAGGTAACTACTGCAGCGTCAGCAACAACGTAGGCTTAAAACGTTTGAAAATGTCCAAAAGACCAACTAAATTGTTACAGTTATTACAAAAAGATGTATAACTGCACCTTCGTTAGAAGCAGGGAAATGGAGGCAGAGGGTTCTATAGATGTTTTGTTGGCCGTTTTGGATAAATAAACAGAAAGGTAAGTACCCATTTTACTATTCTCTGCTGTGCAGTGTTAATGAGGGTGAAGATGACTGCGGATATAATGCTGATCCTGCGCAAAAATTCAGGCACAGAATTCAAACCACCAGACGGCTAATTTTGTAGGCTAAACCTATTTGTTGATGTAACGGGTACAAAAGTACTTTGGCCACTAGGTTAATCTATAAAGAAAGTCATCTATATCACAAAATACAAACATTTGGGACTGGCCAACAAGAAGCCCATCTGAACACTGAGTTTTTTGCTATGGGGCAGCCTCAAAAACTGTACAAATACCCCAATTATAGCACATAAACGTACAAGGCTAGACACACAAAACAAGTAGCTTATACATTTTAGAAAAAATATTATTAAATTATTCAAGCAGTGCTGAACTGTTTTGATACTTTGATATTCTTCAAAGTAACAAAACAGTTCAGCACTCACCCTAAACATACGCTGTCTAGCACACACACACACATACACTGAAAGTCCAAAGATCACTCTTCTACAGAATAACCAGTAATTACCACTAGTACCACTAGCTATAAAAAAATTGCAGAGTGGCCACTTAATTTCGACAGTGGCACCGGTATTGCACTTGCAGTAACTTCAACTTGTTATGAGTAGGCTAATAATTATCAGTCATTGCCTGCCTGCGCTGTAGTGGCTGGCTACTGTTTTGACCGAGTGCTAGCAAGTCCACGACTAGCAAGTCACTGACCTTCAATGTCACTATATTGCACTCATTGTGCTATGATTATATAGTCCCTCAACGAAGACGTGCAAAAGGTTACGGTACCCATCCTACCGGGCGGGCAGCCGTTCGCTGTTGTCACCTTGAGGATACTTTATCAATTCTGGATGTGTTGTGTGTTTAGACTTTTTAAGTGATCCTTAAAAAGTCTTAAAATATTAACATGTAAAAAAACATGTAAGAATGTCTTATGATGGACGTGGTTTCCAATTTTTAAACTGTCAACAAATCCTACAACAAATTGTACAGGAGAGCCTAAGTGCAACGTTTGTTTATCATTGCCATGGAAACCACATGAACGCTTAAGTTCGATTCACAGGCTTCAATACCCGCTACAATTTATTTTCCAAATCATTTTGTGCAATAATTTTTCTCCCTCCCTCTACAGGACCGCTGCTGACCATTTGGGTGCATAATTATTATATGTAAATCAATAACGCTTTGTGATTAGATATATTTAGTCTATATTTATTTAGTTGTTTATAGCATCTGATGTGCTCCAGGCACTGATAAAAAAATTGTATGTGTTCCGGTTAGGGATGTCATGATACCAGAAATTTTGTAGTAGATACCAATAACAGTGAAATTCCACGGTTCTCGATACTCATTTCGATAACACGGGAAGGAAAAGAAACGTATACAGTGGATATAAAAAGTCTACACACCCTTGTTAAAATGCCAGGTTTCTGTGATGAATGAGACAAAGAAATAATTTCAGAACTTTTGCCACCTTTAAAATGAACAATTCAATTGAATGAAAAATAAAAACCTTACAATAAACTGGTAGCATAAGTGTGCACACCCTCTTATAACTGGGGATGTGGCTGTGTTCAGAATTAACCAATCACATTAAAAATAAAATAAAAACCTTACAATAATCTGGTTGTATGGAAAACTATAACTCCAGAGTTAAATCTGTCCCATGGCTTGGCTATCCGTTAGGAACTGAGTAGAGCCGCTGCTCCTATGCGTCTTAAGGAACCAGTAAAGGTAGCACGGGCATGTGGTAAGGATGCCCCCTGGGTGCCTCCCTAGGGTGTTGCTCCAGGCATGTCCCGCTGGGAGGAGGCCTCTGGTTAGACCCAGGACTAGGTGGAGAGGTTATATCTCCACACTGGCTTGGCCTTCCCCATTCAGAGCTGGTTAATGTAGAATGGAAGGGCAAGGGTTTTCTCCCCCACAACCTATAGGCATAGTGAGGTGACCCTCTCATCCACCGGGGTAAACTCCAATGTAGCAGCGCTCAAACGAGGGCTTGTTAGTATATTTATGCTACAGTAATGTAAGCTATTTAGGCTATATACCACTATGATTTAAACTGTAGGCGTACAAGATATACACGGTCATATTACCGACTGTTAGTAGGACTACCATTTCACTTTTTTCTTTTAAAAATCGATTTCGAAAAGCAGCAAAGAGCAGCGTCCACCTTGCCTTTTCCCTTGCACTGAGCGAATTTGCTCCGGTTTAGCTCTGTGTGGCGTGCGAAAAAACGAGGTAGTGTCCAGAGTCAACCAAAGTTAGCAGCAACAGTCTTCCAGATGCAGGCGCAACATGCAACGTTGGCTTGTTTTGCATCACAACATAGCAAAAGGAGAGCCATATAGAGGTCTCAGCCATCAACCTGCTTCATGCCAGACATGGAGCTGGACCTCCGTAGCCCATCTTCTCAATGCTAGGTTCAGGTTTGCTAAAGGCAAGGTGGATGCGGGTCAGGAGTAAAAGTTTTTCTGCCTCGCGTTTTTAGACTTTTTTTTTTTACCCAGAATTTGATCAGTCTAATGTAGAATATTCATAGCGTCTTGCTCGCCTGAATTATAGTCAGCATATATGTTAATATAGCCTATTCACTGCCCAAACATGCTAGTCTAATGTTAAATGCCTACACAATAATTTCTTGATTACAAGTATTAAACAACATAATCATGAGCAAATATTTGAGGGGAGGGAATAACATTTATTAATATAGCCTAGTTCTTTTTTCTATAGCCTACCAAACGTGGTGAAATTAGAATACAAATTTATAAAGATGTGCACAACAGAGTTGCAAAATATTGTATACGTTGTAAATGACTGAAAATGGTCATCTTGTGGATCTTGAAGCATTAGGAGGTCATATTTACTGAAACCAAAAGCTATCTAAATCAAATACATCTTAACAGGTCAGGTTACATGTTAACATAGGACCCCTTCTTTGATATCACCTTCACAATTCTTGCATCCATTGAACTTGTGAGTTTATGGAGAGTTTCTGCTTGAATGTCTTTGCAGGAGGTCAGAATAGCCTCCCAGACCTGCTGTTTTGATGCAAACTGCCTCCCACCCTCAGATATTTTGCTTGAGGATGCGCCAAATGTTTTCAATAGGGTTGAGGTCAGGGGAGGATGGGGCCACACCATGAGTTTCTCTCATTTTATGCCCATAGCAGCCAATAACTCTATTAGCTATTCTTTGCAGCATGAGATGGTGCATGAAGATGATTTTGCTACGGAAGGCACGGTTCTTCTTTTTGTACCATGGAAGAAAGTGGTCAGTCAGAAACTATATATACTATGAGTTTAGAAGGTGTCAGTCTGCAATATGCAGATGACAGGGACACTGAATCATATTCTGCCACTTACTTTAAAGTAAATGTTAACCATAATTATTGGTTAAATTGCAAACTGTTCGAAATTTCTATAACGTAATTATCAACATGAATCAGCTAGGGATGCATACTGGAGAAATAACAGTGAGATGGAATGTTTCTGGTTGTCGAGTAACCGATTCCGGGAGATGGGATGGACTTTCTGCTTGTGATAAGGAGGAGACGACGCACAATGAGGGTTGACGGACACATTTGCGATCATGACTAAAGTGTGGGGGAGATTCATACAGAACTGCATTTTATGCTGCAAATACTACTACAAACAGCTGTTGCCGACTACAGCTGTTGCCGACTACAGCGAAAGTGCCCGTAGCATTAGATTAAGTTAGCCGACATGCCTAACAAATGGGATCTTTAATAGCCTAAATTTGCATGTTCCTAAAGTCTCCCATTTAGCAACAGTTAATACAATGACAGAGTACATTTTGGAACTAGAAACACAGCATCTAGGCGCACAGGTAAATGTTTACTCGTTGGCGGTTCTAGTGTAAACAATCAAAGGATCTGATCTTCCGGTCTTTGGACACGCACCAAACTTGAGTAAGACTCAAGCGAATCATATTCTCCCAATATCTTTTGAGTAAAAGTTTATACTTAATTATTTGTTCATTTGAAAACTGTTAATTAATAATAAACGACAAATCAGTCCACTGAGCCAAAAATTTAGTACTAGACAGGGTACGAACAGACATCCTCAACATTAGAAGCGCAATGCTTATCCTAATGAGCCATTGAGGAGCAATGTGAAAGTGACGACACCCTTAGTCTATTAGTAGGACACACAATGAGGAGTGTCAATTGTTTTACATGACAGGGACAGACTGACCCAGAATATTTGAATATCCGGTTCTTTGATGACATAATTTTAAGAACAAAAACACTCATAAAAAGATCTTTATACTGAACTAGATTAAAAGATCCATAAGATCAAAAGATCCTACATTATACCACTTAGCGGTACTTTATTGTGGACGAGCGCTGCTTGCATGTTGTAGACGACACCTGGCGTATATTTGACGAAACTGCACCCAAAACCCCAAACACCGAACAACAGTGTCATCTCCCATTGTGACGCCATTGTGTCACATTAAAAAAGGTCAGACATCTGTATGCCTGAGATTTTAATGAAAACCACAAAAAACATGCAATTTATTGAAAGGTTTTACAAATATCTGCTCCCCTTCCCTCATGAAAAATTGTTTAGTCTGATCAAATAGTTTTTTCTTCACACACCTGTAATGGCACAGTTGACAAGTACAGGGACTTGGACTTGGTGGAGGTGAATGTGCAAGCCACTGCTCGGTGAAAAACACGAAACAGCAGAACTTACAACACAAACACAGGAGCGTAACAGCCGCTATACATCATCAGGAAAAGCAAACAGCAAACAGGTGAAACGATAACCCACAAAGGCAACCCTTCAGCCTTTTATGTCCTCACACCCCACGCTGTTGGACGCAGCAAACCGCACGTGCGGTGTGGAGCGCTGGGAAGTAAACACGGGCAGAAGACCACCGAACCAAACCAGGGAATGAGGTACCCCGCCCGTCAGCACAGCCCCGGACGTTACAACACCGCATTCATTGCACCGTACAGTTTAGTAGACCACAGTTAAAGCTGGTGTAAGTCTCCCAAAATTAGATCAGTGCTCTGCTTTACAATATGCCTACTGGTTGTGGGCTATGAAACAGTGATATTCTATCGAACAATAGACTACTGTAGGCAATGGTGAATCCTTCCCTATATGTGAAGTTAGTTACAATAATGCCTCTCCGGGAACCATCACCTTATCGTGGTGCCACCAT
>JAODTR010061959.1:0-16780 GCA_025399935.1 Amblyopsis rosae
CGTGGGTGGGAGAGCGAGGCTGTGCTGGGGCGTAGGTTGCAGGACAACTACAACTGCAGATGGGACGAACAACAGAGGCAATGGGTGGAAGGGACAGTAATGTGGGGGGTGTTGCAGTCAGTCAGGGTGGGGAAGGGTGGGGGGGCATTGCAACAGAGCAGCTCACAAGACAGGAAGTAGGCCATGGTGGGGGGGAAGGAGGGGGCAGGGGAGAGACAGACAGACAGACAGACAGATTCAAAGAACATAAAAGAGTAATGCTTACTTTGGAAAGTCGCTTGTGAGACTAGCATGCAACCAGGAGAAGAACAAAGAAAAATCAGATATAATAAATAAACACAAATAATAAATAAATACACTGCAACAATACAGCTGAGGGTAAAAAAAGTAGAGTTGAGACATTATCAGATCACACACATTATCATATGGCACATTGCAGCAGCAGCAGAGAAATTAAGAGACAAGGTGAATGGCAGGAAAATAAAGGTAGGAAAAATGAAGAGGGTGACAAAAGCAACAACATT
This sequence comes from Amblyopsis rosae, assembly GCA_025399935.1. NCBI lineage: Eukaryota > Metazoa > Chordata > Actinopteri > Percopsiformes > Amblyopsidae > Amblyopsis > Amblyopsis rosae. Next base: position 525 of record JAODTR010061959.1, read on the forward strand.
AAGGATGGGAAATGATAGTGAATGGTTAAACAGAAAATAGTGATGTGGCTTGGGGTTAAACTTTTGGGAGCTCAATAAATAAAGCAAGGAATTATTCAAAAAATTAACTCCTACATACAGTATACAAAATATGATACCCATTAACATCCCCTACATCACAGTTTACAACCAGGTTAAAGCTTCCTTAAATATTTTGTGGAGGAGATATTGTACATTCAGAGTGTATCACTAATTATGAGATGTCTTGTCTTTCAGGTTTTGAACAACTGAACCAACAATGCTCACAGATGCAAGGTTCGTGCACATAGCAATTTGTGCCCTATAAGTGAGAAAAATAGATACTAGGGCTAATTTCCCCTGAGAAAATGATATCCAATGTATCCTGCGTTATTTAATATTGGTACTTTATCCCAACAATGCCACTGTAATGAACCATGCAACATCTTGCAAAATAAAATATTTTTTCCTCTCAATTCTCAAATTGACAGCTGTTTCATCCATGATGAATGAATGCCATGTTAAGCCCAAGTCTCTAAAAGCCTACATACTTTGAGTAACTAATATAATACAGTAAATTGCAATGTTGCATTTGGTTTGCTGTTGAGATGAGCGACCACCATATAGAGTGTTGTATTATATTTTAATGTGATCGGGACCCCCATCCCCATTATTTCAACATAGACTCCACAATCTTAGACAGCACAACTTCAGAACATAGTAATTCCATCCCAGATAGTGAGCTAAGCAAGGTGCACTCTAGGGTTTCTGTAGCTGTGCAAACGTTAATAAATATAAATAGGTCAAACTTCACCCTCTAAACCCTAAAGGCCCCCGATATACTTGCTTTTGTGCAACGCGAAGATGTAAAGAAGCGCCTGCATCACAAAATGTAATTGTTCATATACTTGCATGTGTACCTTGCGTGTGCTTGGGGATTAAAAATATATTCAGTAGCGGGCAGATCAGGGCCAAATCATCCCTGTCTGAAACCGGAATATGTTCCTTGACTAAATCTGAATTTACACAACAACAACCAACATATCAAAATGTGGTATGGCATGGAGACATACTTTGTTTTAGCTCTACTAACTATTAACTCTGTCTTTGAAACTTCTCACCATTGTTGTTATTTGTTTGTTAATTTCTGAGGACATGCACAAACTACGCTCCAAAGGAACGCAGGATATGTACCCGATACGCATGGTAGCCATCTTGCGTACGCGTATGTGTAGTTAAAAGCAAGTATATCATAGGCTTAAAGGACTTTTTGCCGCTTTTCACTACTTTGATATAATGGCTTCTAAAAGCATTTTTATGCTTTTTATTATGTAAAAAATTGTAAAATAGTGTAGTTTTGTTTGAAACACATTTTGATTCCTCCATGCCTTTACTAACTTTCAAACTCTTCTGAGTTCAAATAAAAACACAAAATGAATTGATATACAGCATTTTATTTATTTATGCGTATGCACTATGCATGTATGCTTTTATCTATTTATTTATCCATTTTTTAAGTTCTCTCTTTTTAGTACCAAAAATGATAAACAGTTGTACTTACATTTTTCAGGGTGTATTTTTTAGCATTTAGGAGAGAGATTTTAGAGGCAGCTTTGCTTGTGCAGCCCCTTATATGCCAAATAACACGTCATATACCGATCTCTTTAGAAGAGTGTCTGGATTATGAGGGAAAAAGATGAGATACAGTATGATCCAAAATATAAACCGGTCTCTTCCAATACCATTCGATCGTGCTTTAGGCGAGAGACTTTAGAGGCAGCTTTGCCTTGTACAGCCACTGTACAAGGCAACGAACACAAGCAATATACCCATGTCTTCGGTAGAATGTCTGGAGTATGAGGAAAGGTTAGTTTCTAGCACTTACCTTTCTGAAGATATGATACAAAATATAAACCTATGCCGTTTTCAACACAATTTTGCAAAGCAAAAAGAACATTTGCCTTTGTCTTGTACAGCCACTGCTATGTTGAATAACACAAGCCATATTCCAATCTCTTTGATGGAATGTCTGGATTATGAGGAAAATAAATGTTTGTTTCTAGCATTTACCGTGCTGAAGATACATATATAATACTAAATATATAATTATGCAAAATCGGCACTGGCGCTAATCTCGGGTTTAGAGGATTAACATACACTGATAGATTATGATTGGCTGGTTTCATGTAGGACATCCATAGGAAATCATATAAGCCAATAATTATGTTGTTACTTCCAATTGAGCATGGTGGGCTGATGCTGAGGTATGATGGGGCAAAATCACCATGACATGTCAAAGAAAAGCACAGAGCTGTTAATACCATGCCATTTATCTTTTAATGGATTAACTACGTCATATATAACATGTCATATGCTTACTGTAAACAAACACAACACTGTGTATGGAGTTGCATCAGTCAGAAAAAGGTATTAATGAATCAACTATCATATTTATGTGCAGTGTAACCATATGACTTACACTATATAATCCTATTCGGTTTGTTGAGTGATGAAGTTCATCTTCCTACCACAAACATGTTAACGTCAGGTGTTACTGAATGCTCCAGTGTTGAATCAAATAATGTATAACATAGAAGGAATGCACCAGCGTGAGCTCTATTCAGCTCTGTATAGCAGATAGCTATACTACACACCATGTAGGTTTGTGAGGCACTAGTATCAATCGCCAACGTGTGCTCACCGCACATCTCTCTTCACATCCTCAGTAACAACAACTACAATGGTAGCAAGTGCCATTATGTGCCGTATGTCATCAGTTGTAATGAGCGCTGGGGAGAGGTGCTCAGCAGACCAGGAGGTGTCTTAACTGTGTACATAGGAGCTCACCTTGGAGTTCTTGCCAGCGCTTCGCGCCGACTGCACGGAGTGCGTTCTCTGGACGATCTGCTCGGGGGTGGAGGGGGACTTGTCCGAAGAGTGGTCCGAACCCTTCTCTACCATGTTCTCGCCCTCCTGGCTCTGAGGTGTGGGCGAGCGCGAGCGCTTACGCAGGACTGGCGAGCAGGCGGGCGTGCTCCTGTTGGAGTTACTGGCAGTGCTGAGGACAGAGAGAATGAGGAGGCTTAGACGGGGATATATTACTATGTATTTGATGTAGCGAGCCTCTTTGGACCATCCTGAACACCAACACTTGGTGCCACTCTGAATATCAATCTGGGAACTCAAAATGGTTCAGGACTAGGTGAGAGAGCAACCGGTCAATCAGTGACCAGGTGGGAATAGCAGACACCAATGCAGTGAATAACCCTGCTAGCATTTGTTGTTCTGATTAGCGAAAGCTCGGCCAATTACCTGCTAATGACTTGTGTTGACACCGAGTGGGACAACATTCGATCTCCAGTGGCTGTGAATGGAGAGTTCCCAGACTATGTGATGAGCAAATCGTGGAGGTTACAAAATCAGTATGGTCTTCCCAGGCTACTTTCACATGTACACACATAACGTATACAGCCTAACACAATAGTTCAAACACCTTTTGATTCCATTTGCGACCCCCGCTCGCGCACATAAGCACATTGCCACTCCTTGGGATGTCCCAATCCATATTTTGAAACCCATGTGGACGAATAGGAATGATTTAGCATCTTGTTAGCGACTACATGAGACCAACCACATTGTGCCATGTAGGACATAACAAAACCTGTAATTCAACACCAAAGTCTCACGTTCATCGCGGAGAACAGCAAGCTAATTTACAGTACACCACTTGACTTAATAGGCTTGAAGTAGCGCAAGCTAACCTTACGGTGATTGCCACTCGGCAACTAGCTGAAACCTACACTTATAACACACCACAAAGAAAACGAGAGCAGCACAACATCACAGATGGTAGCCGGGTTTTCTCCCTACTGGCTGTCACAGACCTCACTTAGAAAAGAAGGAGAATCAATGTTAGTTTTTCATGCGTTACCGTTTGAAGCTAAACCATTCAATTTGAATGGCTCTATAACCTCGACATACCGAGTCACCACTGTTCAGCTGCAGCATAGTCCATGGAAACCGGTTGAGGACAAAAACGAAGATAATATGATTAGATATACAAGGCCACATGAAATTCCGCCAGCACACACAAACACTCTACCAACACCGACACACTACCAGCTGTGTCAAACACCCATGAATGAAATATTAACAATAATATTAATGAAATAATAATGAATAAAACAGTTTTATATTCTGACCATCAGCATCCCTTTATTGGGGATATTGCTGTGGGACAGCCCATGCCAGTGCTCCCATGGTACCCAGAGGTGCTATCAGGTAGCCAGAATGTTCCTGTATCAGTCACTCACTTCTAGTTTAACACCTCACCAATACACACACACACGCACGCACACCTACACCACACATGCACACACACACACACAACACATAATTTCACATACAGAACAAACAGAATGTCCTACCATGGAATTAATAAACTGAAATCTTAGCTTTACTTAAACACACACGCACGCACACACACACACACACACACACACACACACACACACACACACACACTCACTGTACTGCAGCAGCGCACCAGGAAGCCCACTGTGACAGACAGGAGGCAACAAAAGGCCCAGTAAGTGATCCGTGTGGCTGCCAGGGCCAGTGTTACTTGACAAGACGTTATGCAAGCCATTACGTCATGCCTGGCCAATGGCTGTTGCCGGTGACCATCAATTATAGTGTGTCTAGCTTTACAGTTAGAGACCTCGATGCTGTTTAGGGGCACTGAGTCACGGTGCTTTGATGGCTTCTGTCTGACATCGTTGACACTGGCCAACTGGCACCAGGGGAAATGGCCAGGATAGCATACGGACTAAATATTGGGTTAATGGAAAGAGACGATGGAGAATATATTAAATATGGTCCTGCCCATGCCACCATGCGTGTAGTAAATGGTCTATTGTGCTATGGGTGTTCTGTATTTTATAATCCCTATTAGCTAATTAGTCCATAACAAGACACTACATCTATTCTATCTATTCTATCTATTGAGCATTGCTTGAGAAACAAAGGACATGTAACAAACAAAACAGAACAGAACAGTAGTAGATCACTTTAATGCCAACAACAATAAGTAACTTACATCTGACGCTTTGCAATATCTGATTATCCTTTCGAATTTTGCTAAAAAGCTGGACAGTACATCTAATATATTTTATAACCGTTTGGGATATCAGCAAGTGATTAGACGACATGAGAATGGAAATGTTAGAAATACAGTACATTGATATTCAGCCAGAATGACAATCGGAGGCTGTCTGGGTGCATGCAGTTGAACATTTGCCATGTACACAAAAAACAGACGACGAGCACATGTGCACCTACACAGTGAAGACAATGGGCATGATGTGTCATTCTTGATTCCCTATTATATGCAGTGAGTAAAGACTCAGAGGGGTCTGATCTGCCTCATAAAACCTGCTGTGGCATCACTGTGCTCTCAGGATGTCACCGGAAATATCCTCTGTATCCAGGGACTTCACACTCGGATACAATATACAAAGTGCATGACAATATTTTAAACAAGATGGACACTGTGTAACTTGAATTTGAAATTTTATAAAAGTTATATTTTACACATTTTCCATTGCTTTGCTAGTCACAGACCAGCTTTAGGTGCACAATTCTGTAACAGAACTGTGGTATTGCCCTAATGTGTAAGAGAATAATATAATATTTTGAAGATCCAAATAGACATTTGTATTATTTTTAACACTGAGGTTATGCAAGCAAATAATCAAGTTGCTTCTTGTAAATATGTTGCTTGTCAATAGCAAAGCATAGGGATTTGTTAGATTATGTTCAAGAAACAGATGTTAAAAACACAAATAATACCCTGAGAAACCCACATTTCTGCTCCATCTTACTGTGTCTGAAACACATGTACACACTTCAAGCCCATCAGCACACAATATTCTAGAAATAAATCATAGAATGCCCCTTAAACTTAACAGAAATGTTACTTAATATTTGAGGTTGATTCTGCAATCATCCATAATATACTTACCAGCACCCACCCACCAAATACACATGCAGCCAGACACACACACGCACACCCACACTATTCTATTAAGCAGACGGGCACAAATAGAAACAGATCATTAATACGCTATTGATGCTCAGTGAGTCACGTTATTTGTCATGTCCCTGGCCTATGGCTAATGTGTTCAGCCTACATTTATCATATATTGTTAGACAAACAAACTCACACACACGCATGCACGCACACACACATATGCATGCAAGCATACACACATTACTGTGGTTATAGGATTTCTTCTAAGCAATAAATTAAAAACAGCACAGGTTTAAACAAAACAAACGCATCTCGCAGTCTATGGTAACGGCTCGCCTGCTCTCCTCAGGCACCCTATAGCATACAATGGGAACATGGTTGCATCATCAGCATATTAATGATTTAGCCATTTACACAGGAACATGCTCTGTCAGCTTCTCTCTCTCTCTCTCTCTCTCTCACTCACACACACACACACACACACACACACACACACACACACACACACAGTACAGTACAATATATATGTTTAGATATCCAGGAGATTATCAGTACCTACAGTATAAACTACTCTGTCAACTTCTGAAATATATGTCCTTCCTTATAATAAACATGTCAATACAATTATATTTCAGGAATTGTGTCTAAGCAATAGAGAAATACTGTAAACCTCTGTCACATTTAGCTGACACAGAGTAACACAACTTTCCGTAGTAAAACCACAGCTTTATGTACTCTAAAGACAATATTCAATTTTCATTCCATATTATGTACAATTTAAATTAATTGCATAATGCAATTTATTGCAATATATTGTCTGTAAGGACTAATCATTACTTTAGTACCAATGCACTAAAAGCCAAAACATCATGCCACTACTCCCACATTAAAAGAAAACACATTAGAAATTCAGCACAATGAAAATTCGCCTTGCTCTAGTACAATAGATGCAGCTGTTGCATATACTGTATACAGTACTTTAGGAGAAACAAGCCATCCCTGGTTGCATTAACATTAGCCACACATGCTGTTCTCAGATTGGAGAAAAACTGAATTATACAACCCTTACAATCAAATACACATCCATTCATTCATCAAAATGATGCATTTAACCATTAAAAACAGACCTGCTGTATGTTAAATCTGATATAAATCTTCATTGATTAAATGATGATTACATTTTTGAGACAAAGAGTAGCGAGTCAGAGCTGAACAATTAAGAAGTCATTGTTTTGTTCCACTCCCACACAACTATAAAGCACAAACAATAACTATCTTAGAGTGAATATTGCTATAGCAACAGTGAACAGAGATTGGATTAAACATGCAGAGTTGTAACTACTTGCAGCACTGTGATAGTGATGCACCAAAATCACGATTAGAAAAATAATATGTGACTGGTGTGAAAATAAACAGTAATAGTTACATATACGGCACATGCTATATCAATACATTGAATTTACAATGAATTAAATGTGTGAGATTAGGGACACGTCTGGTTCAGATTTACTAGCGTTATCATCCATAGACTATTAGAACAGTAAAACATAACATCATCATGTATGATGCCGCATGATCATTTACATAATGGGTGAGAGACATCAGTCCTACAGGCAATAGATGAACCTGCACCAGACTACTAGTAGGTGAATGACAGCAAGGAGATATGACTCAGACCAGAGCCACAGCCATCAGAGGTATATATGATAGGTCAGGTTTGTTTACACAGTTGCTTCTCAAGCAGCATAAGGCTGCGTGCACCATTTCGTTACAACCTTTGTTTTTAAATAGGCTCTAAGCTTTAAATCCGACTGCGCTCAAGCTGTCCAAATGCTCTGCTTCACAATGTGCCAGAGTTCCGGGTCTTTCTGAAGGGCCAACGTGTTTTCACTGCAGTTTTTGCTGACCCTGGCACACACCCATCTGGCAGTGGTCCTTCACTCAACTCTGCTCTAAAGTGCCCGTAGCGCGGCAAGATGCGTACGGCAAGATGCGTACGGTCGACACATATACGCGGCGAGGCGACCGGGTTGTGCGCACGCCCACACGTTGCAGAGAACCTTAATGGCTGATTATGTTTTTATCCGAGCTGAGACGACATGGCAGCTGCCACACATCACACACCGCCCTGACAGCCCACATGCCGCTTCACATTCCCTCTGACCACGTACCCCTGCTGAAAGACACAGTCCCGCAGCCTTTCGCCATAGCGGCAACAGTGCTTGTTGGCCGCCGCCACACACTCAAACACCACTGTGTCCTCGTATATGCTCCCCCCCCCCCCAGCAACAAGCTGTTCATCCGGCGAATCATCCCACAACACCTCTATTTGCTCTTCCTCTCTTAGCGTGGAAGCAGGGATGGGGGAGGGGGGGATTAGATAGGAGATAAGAGAAAAGGAGATGAAGGAAGGGGTTTGTGGTGAAGTGAGGTGGAAGGAGGGTCTTCTCTATCAGGCTCAAGGCCACTGATCTTCCCCCTGGCGGCTCTGATCACCTATTAACCATCTTACATCACCCCGGTAACGTCACCTGCTAAACAATTGGCGCCAGTGGTCTGAGGGGAAGGTCCCCCCCCCCCACCCCTCCCCGCCCGCCCGCCCTGCCCAGACTGGTACCACGGATTAGCCGTCTGTGAGCGCTGGCTCCCGACACTAACCTGGTGGTAGCCATGTAGCGAGCGGTTCCACAGCGATCAGCCCGTCTCCCAACGGCTTCATTCAAGCAGCAGGCGCCGTGGTCGACCGCAGCTAGCGGGAGGAGGCGCGGGAGGGGCGGGGAGGGGTGGGGATGATGGCTCGGTTCCGGAGCATGCCAGGAGGATGAGGGGAATCGAAGGTGGGAGCGGAGTCGGCCGGAGAGAGAGCGAGAGAGAGAGTGAGAGAGAGAGCTGGCTGAAGCGGGCGATTGGGCTCTCTCTCTCTCCCTCACTCTCTCTCTTTACCTCTGCTCTGCATATAAACGAGTCCCTCTCTCCCGCACAACCTGCATTGTCTCCGTCACCCCCCTCCACACACACACACACACACACACACGCACGCACACACACACACACGCACACTGTCCTTCGCTCGCGCGCTCCAACGCTCGCCTCGACTGCTGCGTCCGCTAGCCTCCCAGCGCCAAGACCTCCAGTCACAATGCGTGGATAGAGACAAGTGAGACAGAATGTGAGGTGGGCGTGGAAGAGATAGGGAGGGAGGGAGGGAGAGAACATGAGAGAGGGGACGGCTTCCACTCTGCATTCTGCGCCTGCTTGATGCCGATGCACTGAGCTCGCTAGCGCCTCAATTATTCATGCTTTCATGAATGGAGGGGCTGACATCACTGGCATTCAGGTCACTTTACATCCCAAGCTTCCCCCATGTCACACAGTCACTCTGGGAGCCCTGCCTTTCAGGTGCCTGCACCATATCTGCCATGTCACTATTCACTGCATAAGGCACGCTCTTGCAGTGTGAAATATGGAATGAACATGTGTGCATACTATGTTGTACTATAGATCTTCCTGTGTCACATTAACAATATTTACATTAATGGTGAACATGGTCTTCAATGGTCTTCAAATTTCAAGTGTAAAAAAGAAAAGAAAAAGAAAAGTTTTAACTGAACATCACTTTAAACAAACAAAGTGTATGACAATTTCAACTCCATATGAGATTGCAGAGTCCTTATGTAGTTGCATTGTTATACACATACAAACATGAATTCTACTGAGTTGGTTGTATATTGATGATGTTGTTTTTTGCCTATAATGATGACTTATCTGACTTTGACATGGCATTTTTTGGTTTTATAATACATTCAAATGTAATGTAAGTAATTCCAGGAGTCCACCTAAGAGTGTTTTAAAGCATGTAACTTTAGTTTAGTAATAATAAAAATAATAATAATAATAAAAATGAAATAAATAAACTATGGCTAAGTATTTTGTTGTTGAGAAAGCACATGGTTAACCAATGAAGAGCAAATATGGTTGTAGTACGGTTCATGCCATCCTTTTAGACCATGAAACGAAGGAGCCTTTAGGGTGTCCTGAATTCAGTACAAGAAGCAAGCAAAACGGACACATGAATTTAATAGAACAGAATTCACCTCAGCTGTAGCTTTAGTGAACGACAAGCATACCCAGCAAAGCCTTTAGGACTGCTGTAGGAAAGACCTGACCCTGAGGCTACCATTACGCTGGCTGCCTCTGTGGGAGCACTGCTGTGAGCCATGCCACAAACAAAAGGAGCTGGTCCACTTGGCTGGACCACTCTGTGCCCAAATAAGCCTTCCTGGACTCACATCAACAGATGACCTACTTAGGAGACCTGTGTTCTCATTGTTGTTGCACCCAAAGCACACACATGGTAAGAATGCTCATGTTCATAAATGATCCTGTGTAGGTGGAAACGGTTTTACAATAAAAAAAAGAACTAAAGTTTGATTAGAGATTGCTAATCCCAGGATATCACAGTGGAGACACACAAAACATATCTATTTAGATGTGCAAGGAGTTAAATGCCAAAAGATTTGGACTATGTTTAAGAGTGAGACTGTTAATTAAGTCGTCATGGTAACACTAGAACGGCAACGCCTGACTGCGTCGGAAATGTCTGTCAGCCAGGCTGTGTTCTGGCCCCGAAGTTACCATGGCAGCCAGTCAAGCCATTCATGTGTACCACCAGAACGAAAGACAGAGCAGTACTAGGGTGTTTTGACACAGCGCGTGCACACACACACACACACAGTTAGTTATCTCTATGTCCTGAAGATAAAGTGCTCTCTGGGGAGTTGGGGGAGGGGGGTGTGAGTGTTCCACCAGCGATCAGTGAGGCTCCCTCTGGGCAAAACATGTATTTTATCCACCGTGTACATTATGGGGCAGATTGTGGTTTGATGATGGGAGAGTTATTCACACAAACCCTTGTTGTTTAGGTAAAAAACAACACTAGGTCAAGTATAATATGTTCTAACTCACTGGTTTGCTCTCAGGAGCACAATACACTCCAGTGTGGTAGGCTAATCTGTGTAGGTGGAACACACTGTCCTAATGTAAGTGCAGGGGTCATTGCAATCTTCAGGGCCGGGTCAGGATGGTTTGGAAAGACAAAGGAGAGCGATCTTATTATGTTTGTGTGGGGCAAGGTTAGGGAAACAAGGGGTGCGTTCTGTGACGCACCCCTGACGCGAAATGATTGACCGTGGCGAGTGTTGCTTAATTACATATTTATAAGTGAAAATGCTTACTTGTACTTGTCATTTTTTACAGTAATAGTTGTCAATATTATCAGCATCACGTATTAGACGTAGCAAAGGTCATGTTAATTAACAGCACATTTATAAATGTCATATAATGAATGCCTATGCAGTCTCAATATGAAATTAAATGTTATTAATAACAATAATAAATTACTGTTACTAGCCATTGTGAACTTTGTCTAACCCACAACCCAACCCTCTGGTTTGTAACCGGGCATACAGTCCTCTGCTGTATACGTACATTGATCTTAAATGTACATGTCCACAATCCTGAATGCAAGGGAGGTGTAGAGATGACAGATATGAAGATCCCACACTCGTCCCGGGAAGGCTCTCGATCTAGGGCTCTCTGCTAGGCTGTGTCCTCTTTTGATAATGTCTGCCAAGGCACCATGGCCTTGCAGCGGGACAAGAGTGTGTAGTGTGATGTGGAGGCGCGCATATTATGAATTGCTTACCTCAAAGCTAAAACATTGTATATAGAGACGGCATTTAACAGATTCAGATGTTGACCATGCATGTCAACATCTGATCTATTCCCTAACTGTCATCAATAAAACTCACCGATAGTGTTTGCCAAGGTTTCACTGCAATAGAGTGAAAATAACATATTACATACGTTTATGAGAAAAATACAATACATTGGCCGTAATCACAGTTTTCGGCTGAGGGAAGGGGGGTGGGGGGGCGGGTGGGGGGCATGCTGTTATAATGTGGAATGGAAAATGTACTTAATGCTATGTTGTGTAGTGTATCTTTCACTTTCTCTCTTCTACATTATTTATTGACATGTTTCCACGTAAAATATAAATAGTAAAATCTTAAAAAATATAAAACAATAATCCAATAAGACAACAAGCCTGGATGGCCTTGTTAAAACACCATATAGTAACCAACTAATAGTGCTTTTTCCCCCACATCCCAGCTTGACACGACACTACTCATTTTAGTATTAGGCTTATTTGTTTTCCACTTCAGAAACCTCCTCAATGTAGCTGGTCACCGTAGCTACAGCACTGTTTGAACAACTGCCTTAGATCAGTAGTCTTTTTTAGTTGATATTTTGTCAAATATCCCTACACTGTTTAAATGTCATTCTATAGCTGTGTGCGACTAACTTCAGAGACTTCTTGGTTGACGTCATTGTTATCAAATTTTGGTTTGCCCCAGCTCGCTTGGAACCTCGACAGAGCAAGTTCTAAAAAAAGTACCTGGTACCAGGTTCTATCGTAAGTTTTACCCAGTATAAAAGAAAAAAAGCAAGAAGAGTTGAGTAAAGCTGGTACCACACAGTGAAAAAGCTCCCAAAGTGAGTAGAGTTATGGGGTATGAGGGTATGGAGCTGGTGCCATGGAGTGGAAAAGCATCATTAAGGGTTATCATCATCACGATAGACTTGTAGGTACACTATCCACAACTCATCACTGCACAACCAACTTCCCCTGCATTAATAACTGCACCACTAGTTCCCCCAGCAATAACGACACCCCCAGCTCTTCTAGAATACCTGTCCTTAGTACTTAGATGATAGCATGGTACAAACTCTTATAACCTCAGGCCCCTATACACACACGGAACACCATACGCTACCCCAGTGACTCTAAGCATGGCACTTTAATATATCAGATCCCTCAAATTTTAAGTTATTATTTTAGGTGATTTTAACTTGCATATTGACAATACTTCTGACTTTTATGCTGTAGAATGTTTAAACTTGTTGAACTGTATGACTTTTATTCAGCACGTTACAGAACCTACGCACAACAGAGGCCACTCTTTGGACCTAGTAATATGGCTTGTCTGCCCACGTTTCCTCTGTTGTCTGTCTTTTTTCTGTATTTTTTACTGTAAATTATTTTATACAACGAGATATTCAAGATCAAACTTTATTAATCTTTTATGTGATATTTTACCTTCCTCCTGTGATTTTATTGTAGATAGTTTTAACAGCAAACTTAGGTCAACCCCGGACATACAACTTAAAAAGATAATTACCAATCCCACACCTCCCTGGAGAAATTAGGAAACTAAACAATTACATAGAAAATGCAGACTAGTGGAAAGATGATGGAGAAAGAATAAAACAACAGTAAATGACCAAAACAGTTGAAATTATATAATAAGGTAGTTAAAGACGCAAGACACGCACACTTCTCCAAAGTCATTCTAGACAACCAGAACAACCCTAAAGTCCTCTTCTCAGCAATTGATCGTTTAATTAACCCTGTTTTAACAGTCTAGGAGCATGTCAACAAACTCCAAATGTGAAGACTTTGCACTCCACTTCAGAAGTAAAATAGACACTAGTAGATCACATATAGGTATTATATCATATTGTGAATTTGTTATTCTTATTGAATTGAATCTGTTCTAACCTTCTATTGTTGGTTTGTGTCACTTAACTTGAAAAACAGGAACAGATTAGAAGGAATTGTTAGAATGTACAGTAAAATTGCAGGCACAAGTCAAAAATCTAAATCAGAGAAGAAAGAAGGCCCAGCCAATCCTTAACTAACCCTGGTCACACCTTGTTCAGTGAGGTTGCTTCCTTCGCAGATACTGCATAATCTGCCAAGATGCTGGATCAAATTTAAGAATTTTTTGTGTGAATTGTTTTTAATTGTGTATTAATTCTTGACAATACACTTACAGTAGTATTTACAAATGACCCCTCAGGGATAATAATGATTATCTTAACTTACCTATTCTTAACTTACCTATTCAGCTATGTACTTGCTATCACTTTGGTTAAAAGTGTCTAATAAATGTTGTAAGAATACAGTACATGTAAATAATTAAATGAATGAATGAATGAATGAAGGAAGACATCATTAGCTAAGTAACACTCCCCAGCGATGCAGCTGAATGACCTGTGAATATGCTACCCTGACCAGTTAATGTCAATAGGCTATAGAGCAAACGCAGCTGGTTGTTCCCAGGACAGAGCAATGATCGACATATTGATGGATGGAATGACCTGCAGGTGGTAGTGCGTTGCCAGAGTACTGGGTAGGTAGAAGACTGGTTGGGCCTAATTTTAACTATCTGTGTCCACTAACCTCCAGGACAGAGTGCAGGCTTTTTTGTGGCCTCACAACCAATCCAGTTTAAGTTCAGTAGTTGTAGCCTACAGCCTAAAAATCTATAATATACTGTTACTCTTGACCTTGCCTACCCATATACTGTATACATCCTGCATTAATCAGCATTACGCTGCTTACATGCTGGATGCATAGTTTCCCTACACTGCTTAGTTTATAATGCAGCCACAATGCAACATTCTACATGACAACTCTTTCTGATTACAGTTGGTATCCATTGTGATTGTAGCATGTCCCATGGCCTGTCCTAATAAGCCAATGTAATAAAACCTGAATGAAACTGACATTGCTCCAAGCGAAATGTGGGTATTAATATAGTACGAGTACAATTTTCACCAATAAAATCAACCACAGCTTGATTTTAGGTACAGCGTGGTCAACTTTAAGATAGCCTTTTACTGCATGATTTTTTTAACGCGTGCATAGCCCTTCACAGCTACTGCATACGCAACGCAATGTTGTAGGCTCAACGCTGCGCTCAATAGGAAATGTATGTAATTATGGAATTCCTGTGAATACATCCAGTATGTAAAGGCCGTTATATAAGACCACAGCATGGCAAGGCAGAGATAGCACAGCTCTTCTCAATATGTCAATTCTACAGGGATCAATGCTGTCATCGCCCTGTACACATTGGGTAACAGATCTAGATGTCATTTGGTTTCAGTGCTAACACACGAAGAAGAAAGCAGGGCACACACTGCCTATAGAGATGCACTGATCAATCGTCTGGTGATCGGCAATCGGCCGGTCTGTGTAAATATTGCCGGTTCCGTTACCGATCGTGCAGGCCTGTGTTTACACAGTTTACACATGCATGGGCTGCAAAGGCATCCACGTTCACTCGCTCTTTTATTCTCGAGACTGTAGCTCTAGTTGTAATGGTAGCCTACCTGTCCAAGGAAGATGTCAAGACATAGGTAAGCTACGCAGTAAATTTGGTTTTATATTACACAGACATTCACACTCTGAGAGTCAATATCTCTTTCACTAAAACAGAGCAAAATCCATTTGACATAATTCATGTGGATTATTTTTATCAATCTGCTGTAGGACCACCTCATTTATCATACGTCACAGCTTCAAACAGTCTTTACCGTACCGAGGTTGTTGTTATCTCTTTGTTTTGATGACTTGCAGTTGGCGAGGCACGGTGTGTAGAGTACCGGTAATACAGCTCTATTACACATGTGGCTGGAAGATTAAAAGGCTAAACAGCCTCTCTACATGCCTCCCTGCTTCCCTGGCCGAATCCTTTACACCGTCCTGTTAAACGGATGCTGTCTTATAAAAGTGTAAAAACATGACAAACGAGCATTGGCGGTTAAGGGACCGCCAACAAATGACTATGATGAACGGCGAGCGCTGGTGTCTAAGGGACCATAAAACGTGAGTCAATTTTTAACTATATATATCTGCATCTAAATGACAGAGCTGTAAAATAAATATTTAAAACACTATGAAAATCAGAATCTGCAAAAATCGTAACCGGCAGGTTAGGCTTGACAAAAACCGGTAATCGGAATCGGCTAGGAATATTCAATTGGTGCATTTCAAATTGCCTAAACCACCCCACTCTCTAAAATACTGTACAACCACTGGAGAAATATGATGGATGGATGGAGGGAGGGAGGGATGGAGGGAGGAAGGAAGTAGGCTCAGAATATAGAAACAGAGATAGAGGGATAGGTGAACTCGGGACAGGTAGAAAAAAAGTCTGAATGATGTGTAAAACAAGGACGCATATGGCCTTCTGCATATGGATAGGTGTGTTTATTTTGGTCCACATAGGACAGAGGGATGGGGGGAGAGAGAGAGAGAGAGAGAGAGAGAGAGAGAGAGATAGAGAGAGAGAGAGCATGTTTCACTCTCTTCCAGGCA
>JAODTR010061970.1:0-16779 GCA_025399935.1 Amblyopsis rosae
GCAGCTGTTTGCCAGTGTGATGTAATAATAAACAACAATAGCAGCTGTTTGCCAGTGTGATGTAATAATAAACAACAGCAGCTGTTTGCCAGTGTGATGTAATAATAAACAACAACAACAGATGTTTGCCAGTGTGATGTAATAATAAACAACAACAGCAGCTGTTTGCCAGTGTGATGTAATAATAAACAACAGCAGCTGTTTGCCAGTGTGATGTAATAATAAACAACAGCAGCTGTTTGCCAGTGTGCCGTTATCGTCCAGTACCGGTGGTCAGCAGGTGTTCCACAGCGTTGGCGTAATGCAGCAGCCTCATCCCGTACATCCAGGACTGAAGGCGGTAGGAGTTTCCGTCGGTGGCCTTGGGGTCGGCGTAGAACTGCTCCAGGCTGCACATGCCGTTGAAGGCCTGGGGAAGGTTGGTCTTCTCCCCAGTCAGCCTGTCCAGGTAGAAGGTGTCGGGCTCAGCCATGTACAGCATGCCTGCAGCACAGACACACACCCACACACAACCAGACACAAACGCAGACACAGCATTTTTTTTACTGTGAACCTCTGGAATTACACACATAATGTTTTAATAAACACTGTTTATTGAAATACTTCAAAAGGTAAAGTCAGCCATTGCAAGCCAATTGTAAGCTAAAATGCTTTCCGCACTTTAAGCAATGTTGTATACAGCATGTATTTATCGTAGTAATGTAAGATGACGGCATCTTCTTCGCCTGTCAACAATTTGACAGCACACCGCAATGCATTATGGTATACATCGATCGATGTAGTGTACATCCGTTGGACACTTCTTTTGGAGTGCCTCGTGAAGCACAGGGAACGAAAAAGTCTGTTGGGATTTTCGAACAACACTACAAAATTGCTGATTCACTATATAGTGAACGAGTGTATATGTGTAAAAATGTGTAGAAAAACACAGCCTGGGTCTTTAAGGCCTGAATAAACGTCTGTGGACACAGCCATTCCACCCAAACATCAAGATATTATATCTCCCAGCAGCCCAACACACTAGTGGCACACTGTAGAGAAAAGATTATATTTACCCAGCCTATCAGCCAGCTTCTCGGCCAGCGCTCCTTTCCCTGAGGCCAGGTTACCGTCCACGGAGATGATTTTGCTGTTCCCCTTCAGCCGCGGCGTGGTCCTCTCACCAAGTGCATATGCCCACCAGCCATATCGAAGCGCTCGCACAGAGCTTGTGTGAACTCCAGCCTACACCATGAAAAACACGCTGTATTAACCAGGCCATATTATTGGATCGACGCACACTACCAAGGCCTGTTTTCAATCACCACTCCCTGTACAATGTCAAATACACCAGGAGAGTGGCAAGCCCACAAACACGGTGCACACAATATATGATGCATACCAGTCTATTATCTGCAATTGTAACACTGCCTCTTTGGTAAAACATGTATTAATGATTTAGTCTTCATTATTTATATAGCTTAGTTTATTGCATGTTTGTTTGCTCGCTGTAATGCTAACAAACACCTCATTGAATCAAATGATTGTGCAAATGTGTAAAAATCTGAGAAGTCTACATCTGAACCCACACACACACAGAGAACAATGCACAATAACAACGCACTGTGCTGCGGTTAGCCAGCAAGCTACTGTACAGAAACAAATGAATAGCAAGCATGCCCTGTACTTGGACAGCGTCAACACTGTTACTGTTATTCTTATAACAGTAACAGACTACCTTGGTTAGTAAAAACCCTGCTGACCTCCGCTGACAGGCTATGGGGTTAACCTAGCGTGCTAGTTGCTAGCTTGTCCTTGTCAACTTGGCATTAAGGGGTTTGGCAGAATAAATTGGTCCTCACCTTCTGTGCAATTGTCCCCGCTTTAAAGATTGCTCCTCCGGACGGGATGACCAGCCGCATCGCCCTAAGGGCCATATTTATATTATTTATGTAATTGTATTTATTTTAAATGCTGCAGAAATATGTAACTTGACGGAAAGTCGCCCCCCGTTCCGAGGCGCGGATATAATACGTAATCGACGTGAGCCTATTTTCTTGTTCTGTTTCTAATGAATGTAGTTAACCTCTCCCGTGAAGTCGTACTGCCGTCTAGCGGGCAGAAGAGTAAATGTATGAGGATATATTATACAGTCTATGGGAAATTAGATTTTTTTTACTAATATACATACTTTTTCATTCATTCTGTGTATTTCTATTAAATAATATACATACATACATAATACCTAATGTATGTGTTGTCAAACCATGTCAAACTGGGCAAATATGGTATATGCAAGAAGTGATATATGCTTGTTGTACTTATCTTTAACCAGTAGATGGTGGTAATGATTCGTTTCAAATACTCATGATACACAGATTATCAGTAATGAATGGCATTTGCAAAGAAGCTTCTGTTATAATTATGAACAATTGCCTATATGTATGCGTGTGTACTGTGTATGTTTACATAAATGTATTAAACAAAATAAAAACATAGGCCCACCAGAAAACGTAATTAAAAAACATATCAGATCATACAAAACCATGAATGTAAACTGTCAGTTACAACTATTTGTATTACAAATACTTAAAGCAACAATGATTCATGGTTGAACTTACCGTAATAACTTTGTGAATGGTTTTATGTAGTCATAGTTTAGAGGTTGGTGATCATATTTTAATTGTGTCAACTTTAAATAGTCTTTTTGCATAAATTTCTGTTTCCCATAAACTTTTCTTTCTCCCCTCAATGATTTGTGTTTTCATAAACACATCCAGAACTTATTATATGTATAGTTGATACTGTACTTGTTTACTTTGTAGAGCCCCGTCTAGATAAATAGAGCAGAACTAGCTTCCTTGTGTAAGACTGACAGTTGAGTTTTATTCAATATTCAGTTTTTCATCCAAAAATAGGCCCTGTCCATTTTCCAATTGGGAACATGCACAGTCATACAAGCGCACATACACACATGTACATTCACATGCACACACATAACCACTCTGCTATGCCCAGACAACACACACACACACACACACACACACAGGAACCAAAGTAATTACTGGATAATGTACATAGCATGTAAAACAACAATACTCCACATTCAGGACTCCCAACTAAGTCCCTGTGAGGCCAACTGAGGCATTTGGCAATCGGACCACTGCCAAATTTCCCTCGGTTTTATGACAGGTTTTATTTCAATTTCTGCTGCTCAGAGGGCCTTTACTGTGCCAATGGGGAGGCAATTTGCCTCCATTGTTTATCATTAAAACAGCTTAAAAGCCATAGCAACAAAGAGGGTTTTTAGTCCTCATACTCCTTCATAAAACATATAAGGAAAGCTACTGCATGTGTTTCATTTAGCTGAAGGTATTCATGTTTAATTTTAACATTACTGAGTTTTTGTAATGTGAAATACACTTATTTAATAGATTATTTTGCTCCTTTACACATGAGAACAGCTACCGTTGCATAGTATATGTTTATAGAAGATGCAGATTGCATTCAGGCAAGGAATTTCTAATCTCCCGTTGACCACCATAGTGCACATGCCCTAATTATTTAACATTATCACTCTTTACCTCTGCTGCTATCACGTATACTTCACCAGAACCATGGGAGTTTATACGACCCTGCATGTGTTAACTATAATAGACCCTCCTGATGAGTGTTAAGTGCTTAGTTGTTCAGGAACATCTCGCTGTTATAAACACTTGTCTTGTCCACTGTTCACACGCTATATTTGCCATGAACAGCAGACCTTCTTTTTATAAAGGTAATGCAGAAGTGCCTACCAGAGATCTCACATTAAGTGAGAAAAGGCGATGCATTAGGTGTAGAATAAATATAAGGTTGGGAGGAATAGCCTGTCATTATTTCTCAATGTAAAAGCCGACTCTGGAAGTAAAGACAGTTAGCCACGGTGTTGGTGTTGATGACTACTGTAGCCACAAGCGGCTGTCACACAAGAATACACCGTGGTCAAATAAACAAAAAACAGTAATGAATTAAACCCATGGGAATAGCTGCACCAGGCTAACCAACGACCGCACGGCAGATTCTGCGGCGAAGCGCAGCTGCGCCATCGGCCGCAGTCTAGAGACAACTGCCGCGCTGTTGCGCTGATTCACGCCTCACACCACGCGGCACGCCGTCTCGCCTGGCAGCGGGCCGCTGAAGTGCAGGTTATATTTATCCTAGCTGTTCTTTACGTGAGCGCCAGGCATTGAGGTAAGCAGCAACGTACTGGGAAACAACTCTGTAAAGGCTACTGTTAAAAAAGCGTTGGAAGTAAACTTCAGCGCACGGTCTGATAACGGCAGAACTGACAGCCGCATTCACCTATTGCTGTTTGCGTAAAGCCGGTACAGAGGCCTGGATGTTCATGTTATTGGTCTGAAAATCATGCACCAGTGGCGGCAGGTTGAACCCCTATAGGCTAAGGCCTAGCCTAGGCTATACGCCAGACCTGGGCAAACGGATGAGGCCCTTTGAGACATTCTACCCGGCCCGCCCTGTAGCTACATCAAACATTGTAAAACTTATAATACAACATAAAATCACTCTCTCTGCAGAATGTTACTTTATTTACTCATTGTATTGCTGTTTAAAAAAAAACAGTTAAAGTGAACGGTTATGTTTGATTATGAAAATTGTGTTGCATATAGGAATAGCATATGCACACATATGCAAATGAACAAAGTAAGCTATTTGGTGTTTTATTTTCAAATGTTTTAGTGTGTTGGTTAAACAAGTAATGTGGCCCGTGAAGTTATCTGACGTTGTCAATGTGGCCCCCAAGTCAAAATAATTGCCCACCCCTGCTGTAGGCTATCTGTATTGCAAAAGTGTGGCAATGGTACATGCATTGCCACGCTTTGTCCACTCCACTGTGGGTCTCAATGCGCATACGTGTGCATGACGTGCAAGATGAACAACGGTGTTTACAAAGGAGAAAAGGGAACGGAATTAGCCTATACTGCCAGAGTGAATGGTCTCCATGGCAACTGCAGCTACACCTATGTAGCCTACAGGCGGGTAGACACAAGGTGTACATTAATGTATGTATGTTTGTTTGTGCAATTATGTAATTATAGAGAACAATATACAATAGCCTACAAATAAAAACAATAAGTGGGGGTGGGGATGACTTAAAAAAACGAATAAAATAAACAAAACAAATAGGTTTTGTTTCATGGCCAGTGTTTCTCAATATGCACTTGTTGCTAACAATGCGGAAAACTACAATCATATGCATCCAGTCAGTGTCACATTAATGACACGAAAAGTAAAAAAAACAAAAAAAAAAACTATCATAGAAACAGTTCATATTTCACCGTCACAAGATATTATTGTATGTCGGTACAACATCCACCAAAACAGGAGTAGGCTAACTAAACTATTCATTCAGCGTCCTTCTGGGCCAAACAGTCCAGTCCACCTTAACGGGCGCACTGACTGTACATATATGATTTCCTGAAAACGCCCCATGCCAAAAACGATAGGCCTTCTTTACCTGAGGCACGAAATCAGCTCCGAAAAAGGATTACTTTACATTCGCCATTTAGTGAGTGAATATTACGACAACAGTCAGTGTTCGCTCCAGGGATGGGCTTGGCTGACTGAAGAACAACTATGTTGTGTGAGGCGCGTAGCTGGAACAACACACTTGCGTATTGCCAGTCGGCTGAACAGCAAACTTGACAAATCTTCGTTTCACCTCAGTAGTAGAAGTGGCGTAACTTTGGTCGAACCGCATATCGATCACGGTCAATATTGCCGCGTAACTGTCAGTGGGTTACGGGGTGGCTTGTCAGTGCTTCTGAAAAGTTGACTCAAGGCAGAATGGGATTTTGAACACATTTTATGACGCCTCTGCTCTGGATCTTTAGTTTCTAGTAACTGAACTGCACAAGCGACGTTAAACCATGTTGGCTAACGCTGGGATCTATGCTGTCAAGAAGCGGAAGAAGCCGGTTCAAAAACCGTAAGAATCGCTATGAAATGCTCTACATTAGCTCTGAAATGCTCTACATTAGCTCTGAAATGCCCTGAATAGCTCTGAAATGCACCGCCTATGGGATACTCATTTTTCATTTTCTATTATATCTGATTGTATTAGTGTGCTCTGCTCTCGTTACTGTTGACAATAACATATATAGCCTATTTCTTAATGTCTTATGTCACATATCCTACCATTTTGTCTATCGCCTATAGTAGAAATAAAACTACAGTTTGCATGACTTACTGTAACATGACATGCCTATACATATTCATCATCACCAGAAGCATGAGGCCTCGTGTACAGTCATTCATTCTTTGGTTGTGGTGTGCTAGTGACTTTGCAATTAAACTTGCACTTTTGAAAGTATGACATAGTTTATACTATAGCTATAGCTCATTTCCAACTTAAATTACTAGCCATGCAAGGCGCCATGCATGATTTCTGCAGCAACAATAATATCCTATAATAATGTAGGCTATTTGCACGCCTCGGGTCTGTCCCGTCCGCTCTGAACCAGTGGGGAGGAAATCTGAGCTTTTGTTGAAAGATAGCCTTCTCTCTCTCTCTCTCTCTCTCTCTCTCTCTCCCTCTCTCTCCCTCTCTCTCTAGGGTTACCTTAAGAATTTGTCTCCGTGTATAGTTTTGGTCTGGCATGGAAATAGTACTCTTGTATTAATCACAATCAAGCTGGAGAGTCGGCAGCGCTCTCACGCGATGCTCGCAGCGGGCGGGGGAGGTCTGTTATTGTAATCTGACACGGCGGCCTCCGCGGGAGCGGGTCTGCGCGCTCCCGCGGGCTTTCCTTCGCACAGGTCTAGCCTTCAACAGCCTCCGCGTGACACGCGCAGAGCTTTAAAACAATACAAGTAACGTAAAACGTAACACAGGTATCCTACTAGGCATTTGCAAATTGCATGCGTTATTGACATTTAATAAAAACCTTTATGCGCTGCAGCTGCGCGCAGTGTCACAGAGGTGACGTGCGTGCACGTCAACCGGTCGGCCATGGTTATTACACAACTCGCATTCAAAATAGGCCTATATGATAATAATGGTAGTAGCCACTAGCCACAGAATAGAAAGGCTATGCTGGCGCTAGTTTACGCCGAGCTGTGCCCAGGCCCAGCACAGATCCCAAAATAAAACCGTGCCCTGTGCTCAGTCGTCCCCGTGTGTTTATGAAGACGCGCGGGTCTCCACAGCTAGGACTGAGGTTTCCTGGACAGCCATCTGGGGCCGCTGCACAAAGGCTCCTTTGAGGCCGACAGTAAAAGGCTGTGCGGCCACTGCGTGTAGTGGCATTCCTAGCTGGCGCTTGTGTCCGTCGGCATTACTGTTTTGCTAGCTATTTTATAAATTCATTAAAAAACAAGTTGAATGGAGAGTGCAGTCTTAATGAAGAAACATACAGTTTAAATTCCCCTCTAATGGGCTAGGCCTATATTATAGCATATTAACCTAATAACACTTGCAATTGGCCATCTCACAGCTCTAATGCATAGTAGTGGAACTGCAACGTCCGTAAAAGTTGTCAGACTTAGCATTTAGCAGTTGTTAAACTTGTTGTTAAACTATAGTGAGATCAGCTATCTTCAAGAGGCTATCATGCTCAACCTGACGCAAACGTTATTGTTGGCTTGGCCAGTAAACATATAAAAGGATTTGTGTTTCAGACACGCAGGCAAGGCGCACAGGTGAGCGCGTGCTTACGCAAGCACAGGGCAAACACAAGAGACTTGCTGATGGATGCAGGGCAACAATCCAAAATAAACGCAGTGCACAATAACATGCTGTAGTGGCCCATTGTGCCTTCATGTGTCCTCTCATCTGCTGGGGACGCTTCTGACGACATCACATGCATACATGTTACCATTGGTCCCAGTTTGACTCTCCTATGCACCCATCCTCGTCCACTTCTGGGAATGGTCTTTTGGAAGGGGTGGGGGGTTCTGGAGCCAGTCCCATCTGATTTTGGCTCTTTCACTACACACAAACAGCACAAAACAAGAGCCTTTTCACTACTGATCTGTGATCAGTGAATGTCACACCTGCACTGACAGACGATAAGCGCATTAATGAGAAGTGCAACAACATAGGCAGTCCGAATTATTTTATTACCACAATTAGCCATAGATAGCGGTTAGTTAGACAGATGCTGTATAGCTCGTAGATATGTCTCGGTATTTTACAGTAAAACAGCTCCCCTTCCTTTACTGTAAAGTGGCCAGTATCATGGTGTCCCATGCATTATATGAGATTGGGTTAGATTGAAATATATTCGATTTGCACTAGGGGACATTTTTTTTCCTTCCCTACTGAGCCCATGGGGAAGCAAAAGACACACAAGTACAGTACGACATGGGGACCGTTTCAGGTCCTCACAAGGGAGCTCAGGTGCGGAGAAACCAATGCCCTGGGTTCACCTCAGGACTGGCGGTGGAGGGGAGGCCAATCAGAGAGAGCAGGCCTTTCTGGAGGACCATTCCTCATGTTTGTGTGTGTGTGTGTGCTTGCGTGCGTGTGTGTTTGTGAGTGAGCGAGTTAATTCACGGAATTTGTGTCTTTCCCTGTTATATGCCATATAGCACATTTTGCTAACACTCTTTTACACGCTTACAGTTTTTTCCAACAACTTGGCTCGGATGTAGAAATGTCCTTCTTTTTTGTGCAGGCATCAAGGCTTCCTTCTATATCGGTGTATATAGTTTGAGACACACCGCCCACTAAGCAGACTAAAGCATGCCAGTGCCATTGCTGTGCAATATGAGCCTCTTTGACTCTGAAGCCGGGGTCTCTGGGTTTAGAAGCCTATCTGCTTTCTGTTTGCTCTCTCCCTCTCTCTCTCTCTCTCTCTCTCTCTCTCTCTTTCTTTCTCCCTCTCTCTCTTTGCCAGTGACAACACTTTGGTGTCTTTTGCCTGCCTATACTATCCCAAACAAGTCCAGTTTGGGGGGAAACATGGCTTTGAATGCTGGCTTTTGTCTCTGCTGGGTATTTCTTGAAAGTGAGGTCAGCCTCGTGTTTCTGGGAAGGTACCACTGTTCGGGTTTGAGGCCCGGCTATTGAGTTATGGCTGCATTCCCCACAGACTAGTCAATGAGGGTGGAGTGGGGTGGGTGGGGGGGATATGCCTTTCATCAACCACAGTTTGTGTTATGAGAAAGGCCAGGTCTTATGCTGGGTTGAAGGGTAGAATGTGTGCTGTTGCAGAGCAAGCAGATATTTCAACACCAGAGGATTTAAGTGATTTCTGAGGATAGGTCACCCTTAGACATTTTCTTCAGCCTCGTGTTATGTGTAGCTTTATGCCTTGCATAGTGTACATAGTGTACAGTATGTCTAAGGAAAACTACAGACATTTTGCAAAACAACAAACTGGAAATCAGTTTTGGTGGCAGTACAAACATACTTGAATACAAGTGAGTTCCCCTTATTTAGCACTAGCATGAGATAGCCTCTGAACCTGACAAGACGTATGTTACAGTGTTAGCTTACAGTCGCTGAGTCCACCTTTATGTGCGCAGACTACCGTCTCCGGGCATGCTACAGTAAAAAGCCTGTTGATGAGCAAGGCCGGGGGGGCCAACCCAGGGGAGGGGGCTCTACGGTGCTGTGTCCTCCACGTTCCGTCATTCACACCGCCACAGCGCCATCGCTCGGCTCGACTGCGTCTGCGTGTGATTTGCATGTTACGTGCATATGTCTCCAGCGAGAGCCATAGGTTTGGACCTTCAGCATGGGTGGTTTCTCAACTGGCTCCTCGGATCACATCATGCTCACAAGAACAAATAGCGCCTTTGTCACAATAGGAAAGATCCTCACTTTTGTCACAGCAACAAGAGTATCAATTTGCTCATGTAGTGTAGTCCGCTGGTAGCCGGTCTCAGCTGTCGTACATGTCGATGCCCTCCTCGTGTCTTTTACTGTAAAGCTGTACACGCACGCACACGCACGCACACGCACGCACACGCACGCACACGCACACACACACACACACACTATGGAAAGTAGTCTTGTGTTTTGTCAAGTTTGATAAAAGCCTCATCATCATCATACATCTGGAAGCTGTAGTCCTGCAGCAGTTCTGTATCACGTTTCAGTGTAGCATATAGCCAACATGCTATAGCCAACATGCTAGCAGCTGCACACGATGATGTGCTGTTCTCAAAGTAGGGCATAGCTCCTGCTGTGTGTATTTGTTTGCAACAGTATGCACTGATTCCGTCAGTTGACTCAGAGCCTCGGTGGGATAATGACGGCCGATGACTCACTGAAGCCTCAGTGTGTATCTGTTGCTATTGTGGCCTAACGCATCCAGGTCAGAGCTGGTGTGTGTTAGTGTGTGTGTGTGTGTTTGTGTGTGCGTGTGTTTGTGCATGTGTGTGTTTGTGTGCGAGTGTGCGTGTCTCACACTGCAACTCTGCTAAATTCATAAATCAGGAATTGGGGAGTGTCTCCGCTGTGAACTGTCTATTCCTTCCTAATTCATCACGTTATGTTGTTGACACAGTAATCGCTTGGGATTACTGCTTTAAGAGAACTATAGGCTAGTATTTACTTTGCTCATGTGTATAGTTGAGGTTTGTCAGCTTAAAAGCATTTGTGAAAATGCGGACATGCAGCCATTTTATATTTGTTATAATACATTATAACTACCTGTCTAATGTTCTGGTATGAATGGGGAGATCAGGGAATGTAAGGTACAGTACACATCTCTAAAGGGAGCTGACTGAACCATCATATCTCCACATACTATACAATTATATAGCCTAATTTAATCAAACAAAATAGCTACTGGTCTAAATAATAAAGTGTGTAAAACATAAGAGCAGAAGCGTTTTCATTTGATTTGATTATTTTATGACATTATTTCTAAAATATAATTTGGCCAAACATACATATATGATTGTGTACCATTATCCCCCCCCCCCCCCCCCCACACCCCCAACAGGAAGAAGATGCCTGGCACCGATGCCGTCGTCAAGTCCAACCCCTCTAAGCGTCACAGGGACCGGCTGAACGGCGAGCTGGACCGGCTCACCGACCTCCTGCCCTTCTCCGAGGATGTGCGCTCCCGCCTGGACAAGCTGTCCGTGCTGCGCCTTAGTGTTGGATTCCTGCGCGTGAAGAGCTTCTTCAAAGGTGCGCGCCTCGCCCAGCAGCCGCCCAGCACAGCCTGGCTCACCAACATGCAGAATTGTTAGCTTGCAGGACACACTAGCATAGCATGCAGGACACATTAGCATAACATGCAGGACACATTAGCATAGCATGCAGGACACATTAGCATTTAGGACACATTAGCATGCAGGACACATTAGCATAACATGCAAGACACATTATCATGCAGGACACATTAGCATGGAGGACACATTAGCATAACATGCAAGACACATTATCATGCAGGACACACTAGCATAGCATGCAGGACAAATTAGCATGCAGGACACATTAACATAGCATGCAGGACACATTAGCATTGAGGACACATTAGCATGCAGGACACATTAGCATGGAGGACACATTAGCATAACATGCAGGACACATTAGCATGCAGGACACATTAGCATAGCATGCAGGACACATTAGCATTGAGGACACATTAGCATGCAGGTCATATTAGCATAACATGCAGGACACACTTGCGTAAAAAGCATGACATGAGGTTTGTTCAAATTTGCAAACAAATGCAAACTTTCGCAAGCATTTCCTGAGGAGGTAGTTCTCAGCTAACAAACATGGACCCTGGACAAAGGGTTACAGTTTAAAGCTAATAATTTCCAATATTAACCCTGCTAAAATATCCAGCATTGCTGGTCACCAGCATAAGGCATGTTTTGCATGCTGGAACCAGCATGGAATGCTGGGTTGCTGGTACCCCGGCATCCCATGCTGTTTGCTGGTGTACCAGCAATGGAGCATGAACCAGCATGGAATTCATGATGGTTTATGCTGGAATTTTTACCAGGAAAACCTAAACATTTACAAATCATTTTAAGGCTTATCAAAAATGTATATCATGTATACGCACCTCCGGTCAGTTGATTTACACTTACATCTACATGTAAGTGCTTTTATTAAAAATTATACAACAAAGGACGACGGTCAAGAGTTGCTGAACGTTGGTTAGGTGTAGTTTACATAACCAATATTTATTCATGCTAAATTATGCTCCAGAGCACCAGTAACTTTATGTCATGTCTAACATAGGGATGATTAATGTGCCATTTTTGGTGTGTGTGGCATTTTATGATTTATGAAACTCTAGTGGGCATGGCATTGCTTATAGCCTAGAAATAGAACGAAGCTTTTTGGAGAAGCCTTAATAAGTAGCCTTGACCTTATTTGTGTTAAGGATAATCTACCACCGCCAAGTATAGGTTTATTATACTGTAATGTGAAGACCATGTGAATACCAACCTCTTTAAACTGTTGAAGGCTTTAGAGCCTACGGCCGGGCAGTCATTGACCAACATAATCAAATCTCTCTGCAGCATATGCCCGCTGTTCCTATCCCTGTTAGTTTAACCTGGTTCGCCCTGATGTTTTGAGTGTCTGGGGCTGTTCAAGTGTAGCTATGACCACAAGGTCAATGTCACATTTGCTCAGCCTCATGGAACTCATTGATCTGAACTGAACTGAACTGAACTGAGCTGAACTGAACTGAACTGAACTGATCTGATCTGAACTGAACTGATCTGAACTGAACTGAACTGAGCTGAACTGAACTGAACTGATCTGAACTGAACTGAACTGAACTGATCTGAGCTGAACTGAACTGAACTGAGCTGAACTACTGTAAATAAATAATGTCTTGAGATTTCTTACTAAACATTCAAGACACATGGTTTATTCTCAGAAAAGCTCTAACGTGTTCTGGCTGCTTGTGTGCAGAGTAAGAGACATTCCCATGGTTTTTAGGGGCAAAAACAAGGACTGTTCTGGAATTATGTTGTCATTATAGTCTATTCTTTGATAGCTTTCAATGTGTCTGCATTATAACAGCACTGCACTGGTGAAACACAAGAACAACAATGTGAAGACATCCTGTGTTGCTATACCTGGACCAGCTGTTCTGTCTTAGCAGTTGTGTCTTCACTGTAGCGCTGCTTTGACTTGCTGAGTAAGATATGTATAGCACTGGCAGTATAACTTGACTATGACTATACAACACACAAGGCTTGACACACAGCTGGCAGTCTTTAGGCTAAATAACACAACTACCACTATTAGTAAGGGTTTAGCAGGATCACAGATACATTAAAAGACACTCAATCATTCATTGCAACAAACATATTTTGTAAATACCTAACAACCAACAGGATCTTTATATTGCTACTCTAACATACTGTAAATACACTTATTATCAGTAACAGTAACAACAGTTGTCATCAGTGAACAGTTTCATATAGACTAATGGTGCATTCCATTTTACTCGGAAATCTGAAAAAAAACGACCTGCATTGAAAGATGCAATGGAACGCTCACTCAAGTCAGAAACTCTGGCAGGATATCTCAAGCCTGAGTTTGCCGATATAAACACACATGACGTCACAGCGATGTGGTGGCATGGGAGCACACAGTTTGCAATAAGTAAGACTATCTTCAATATTCCTACTTTATATGGCGTTGTGTTGTGACATATTTGCAAGCATGCAAATAGTCTATAGTCTATATTTCTTTCATCTCTTTCAGTGTGATAATGTGTTAAATCAGCTGCTCTAGTCTAGTGTTAGCATTTATCTTCACTAATGGCGCTGTATACAAATAGACAAAACTGATGGCTATTTGGCCTCGGTGGAATATGGACACTTGCAGCATTTAGAGACTTGCCATGAACATCAGTTTGCTGCAAGTGTCCATGTTTTTCCGTGCAGATGCACTGGGACACATTTAGATTGGAATGCCAACTCGGAAATATCGACTTCCGACCTGCAATGGATTGCAGCGTGTTATATAAGTCCCGCCTCTAACTACACTGAGCAATCACAGCAGGGTGAAGGCTGTTGTTGACTTCACGGAGTATAATGTTACCTCCTCCATTCAAATTTGAATTGCAATTCTGCATCCTGTTTGCTACCTAAATGTGAGAGGGATTCTTAAGATCTTAAGAGGCAATCTGATTTAAATGCTAAATGCACCACCCTAGTCTATGTACTAGAAGACAAGGCTGGTTTGGAATGCAAAGCATGTTGGAATGTGGTTTTAGGAAAGATCACATCCTCAGCACTTATGAAAGTGCTCCACCCTTTGAGGAAAGACATTTCACACACACACACACACGCGCACGCACGCGCGCGCACACACACACACACACACACACACAGTTTATATATATATATATATATATACTTTATTTTATATTTTATATAATCTGCATACACACACACACACAGGTTATATGCTATATCGAGAAAATGTGTTAGTTACATCACATTTTGTTTATTCTTATATATTTAAATTTAAATTCAATTTAATTTGGATAATTTAAGGTATATTTTGTTAAAACACATAAAAAATATATCTTAAATTAAACAACAACAACAACACAAGCTTAGAAACAATAACAAATTGAGACCTACTTCTACACTACCAGAAATATAAATCTTGCCCGAGAATCGACGAGTGAGCGTTTCATTGCATTTTTCCGTTCCGAGTATCGAGTACAATGGATTGCACCATTACATCTGGATGAATCCGTCTGCACTCAGCACGGCTCTATTTGATTCACATGTTCCTATCTTCCTGTCACGTCAGCAAAGCAGGCGGAGCACAAACGTTCTCTGGCCACTCTGGTTCTTCCCTGGCACAAATAACTTTATATAAAAATAAATATTCGTAAAATAATCCACACCATTTGTGATTATCCAAATCCCTCCATCCCTACTAACAAGTCACCTAATGAATTAATTAATGAACTAATCATTTACAGTTGGGAGATATCCGCAGTCAGTTTATGTAAAGATAATACTGTACACAAGATTGAATGAACAGCTTCAGTCAGTTCATATAAAGATAATACTGTACAAGACTTAATGAACAGCTTCAGTCAGTTTATATAAAGATAATACTGCACAAGACTTAATGAAGAGCTTCAGTCAGTTTATATAAAGATAATACTGCACAAGACTTAATGAACAGCTTCAGTCAGTTTATATAAAGATACCGGTAATACCGGCTGAGACCACTGGTCATACTCGCATCTATAGCTGTAGTGCAGGTCTAACTGTAATCCACGATAGACTGATGCGTTATCCAATTACCTGCCAGGTACAATATTTTGCACAGTAAGCGTCTGCTCTTTTTCAGACAGCTTCAGTGCATCTGTTTAACAAAACCACCTTGCGTGTCATGTTACAAACGTAAGTCCTATTTGTTTAGTTTTGGAGCACGTTTCCAAGTTGGCGGGCGGCGTTTCCTCTGAGAAGGAAGCTTGCTGAGTCACACTAGTGATTCATAAGCTTGCCGTCAGTCACTATCAGCGTGAAGCTAGCTAGCGTGAAGCTAGCAGTCAGGCAGCCTGGTGAGTTAGCTAGTGTGTCCCCTTCCTGTTAGCTTTCATAAGGCATGTGTGCTGTCCAAGGTCACTGCTCATTACATGTAAGCTTCAGCGGTCCAAAGACTAGATTGCGCTGTCTGTTGCCTATTTGTCTTCAGCACACACTGACAAACACTGACAAACACACGCAAGGCGCTATGGTGGCAGAGTGCAGCACAGCCTACACCGCAGTACATTTAGGAGCTTTTACAAGCAGTTATTTAAAACCTCGCTCCCCCCCCCCCCCCCCCGCATTCGCTGCTCAGGAAACTCCCAGTGTGATTTAAAGATCGGCAGTGACGATGCCTTAATCGTAACCTTTCACAGTGTTCTGTCAGACAGCGCAGTTAGACACGTAAGCACAAAAACAAGTTTCTATAACCTTTGCACAGCGCCTCTGTGATCTGATAAGCATGACCCACTTGTAGTTGCCCAGGTTTGGTGAATTATACGTGATATTGATTGAATGATTAGACTTTGGTACAGAGAAAAGGCCCTGTGTGTGTGTGTGTGTGTGTTGCAGAGAAAAGGCCCTCTGTGAGCAGTGGAAGGTTTTAGAGGTCATTAGAGGTCATGGAGGGAGATATCTACACAGCAGCATTTCCAGCTCACAGCCCCCCCCCCCCCCCCCCACACACACACACACACATACAGGCTATCATACACGCACACACACACATGCACACACATACACACACACACACACATACAGGCTATCATACACACACACACATATAGGATCACACACACATGCACAAATAATGTACGCATGCAGACAATAACACACTCACATGGACGCGCGCACACACACACACTCACACACACACACACATTCACACATTTACACACACACACAGAAACCCAACTGTCAGGCAGACACCCATTTGTGTTTTTCTTCCTCTGCGACTGCATAGGAGACGTTTTCAGCATCCATCCGCTTGAGTTGCTGTTGGAGTTACATGATGACAAACGTATTGTAGTGTTCTAACGGTTTCCCCAAGTCCTCCTCTTGCTAAATAAATAATAGTAATTCTGTTACACCAATATTGTTCACAGGGAACAGTGTGTGCATATTTATATCATAGATATTAATAACGCTATTCCAAAGCATGTTTTTTTGGATACAGAAATAGCCGACACGTCTACCTAAGACTGGGCGATATACCGGTATATATTGTCCATCCATCCATCCATCTTCTCCCGCTTATCCGGAGTCGGATCGCGGGGGCAGCAGCTTCAGCAAGGGACCCCAAAC
>JAODTR010061981.1:0-14944 GCA_025399935.1 Amblyopsis rosae
ATGACGTAGTGTGAAGCACTTTGTGTTACATGAATTTGTATGAAAAGTGCTATATAAATAAAGATTGATTGATTGACTTAAATTAAAGGAATCATCCAAAAACATGAATTATACATTTTCTCATTAATAATCCATTAGTGTCCAAATTGGTCATCCTTCCGTATGTAGTAAACAGGGTGCTATTTATGGTGGAATATGCCATTAATGTGCAAATAGCTGCAACTTAATTAAAATAATCAGCAGTCATATGTGTTTATAAATACCGGATGTTTCAAAATGACGGACTGGATTTGAAATCACTGTCTTTGCAGCCACACATCATCCACGAATAAAGCTCACTTGAAAGGGAGGGATTTAGTTAATTAGATGTAATAACTCATTACAGTGTAACTAACATGTTACCAATGTGAAATATACTGCTTTAAAACAGGTCCATCAATTTGAAACATCCTGTGTTCATTTGTAACTATTGAACTAAGATGTTCTGCTTACTTGAACGCACGTTCAGTAGAAAAATACTAGTTATTTTAAGATTTGCTAATATAAATCTGGATTACAATATGACAAGTCAATAAAAAAAAAATGTTTACACATTTTTTTCAGATGTGTTTCCTAGTGGCCCAGCATGTCTCTGTACATCATGTGACGTTGCCGCCATCTTGTCTGTACCCAGGTCCTGCTCCCCGGTGGTGGACATCCAGGGCCCGCCGGACTCTCTGATCCACCTGAAGCTCCAGAACGTGATGATGCTGCTGAAGAGGTGCTGCAACCACCCCTACCTGGTGGAGTACCCTCTGGATCCCGCCACCCAGGACTTCAAGGTAGCATGGCGATGACGGATGTTGTCTCTATGGCCGTTCTTTATATTTGCGCTCTCACCGTTCTTTACATTCACATACAGTTACATTTGTTTGGATGAAAGCTTATGTGCTAAATGCATATATTCTGTATATGAGAGAGAGAGAGAGGGCTCAGTAGGATTTAATTAACTGTATTCTTCTTGTCGTGAAGATTGATGAGGGGCTGGTCCAAAACTCTGGGAAGTTTCTCATACTGGACAGAATGCTGCCTGCTCTGATGGAGAGAGGCCATAAGGTAACAGAGGATGGGTGTTAATAGTTTTGTCAAGCATAGTCTAGTACAGGGCTATTCAACCCTGGTCCTGGGGACTCGCTGGCCTCCATGTTTTAGATAATAAATTAGAAACGCTCCTGATTCACATGATCGGGTCATTATCAAGCTTCTGCAGAGATTGATGACGACCCATTCATGTGAATCAGGTGTGTAGGAGCAGGGAGCCATCTAAAACATGGAAGCCAGTGCCCCTCCATGATCAGAGTTGAATATCCCTGCACTAGTGGGTGTTCGATGTCATGCTGCAGGGTCATGGGTTCGAGCCTACCTCTCTTGGCATCCTTGAGCAAGATGTCTGACTCCTACCTGTAAACTACTCCTTGTAAATGCAGATTACCTGATACAACTTCATTCTCTCACCGGTAGTCTTAGGTCATCAGGTCAGAGGACGTTATTGGTTCCCCACACTTGTTTTAAGACCAGAGGGGACCGATCCTTTCAAGCAGTGGCACGCTTTCACACTTTCACAATGCAGTTGAAGACACTGTTATTCAAACAGGCTTTTAATTAGATGAGGGTTGTTATGGCTGATATATATATCTGTTTTTCCTTTGAATTTTTCTGTATTTATATTTATCGTGAAGCACTTTGATTTCTGTCTGCGAAAGGTGCATATAAATAAATGTTACTTGCTTACAAATCGGATAAATTACCTAATTTGTCATTTATTTGTATAAATAGTCCCACTATAAAGTAACCTAAGAGGTAGTGTGTACTTATGACCTAATTAATGCTCAGTGCACATAGGCAACTGGCAAGTAGCATTCATATCTGTGGTGGTGGTCATCGTTGCCCAGGTCCTGATATTCAGCCAGATGACGTCCATCTTGGATCTGCTGATGGACTACTGCTACCTGCGAGAGTACCAGTACAGCCGGCTCGATGGCAGCATGTCGTACACTGAACGAGAGCAGAGCGTGAGTCTCTCTCTAGCTCTGAATGTCGATGCTTACCGCTAACGTAGCTCTGCACGATTTGACCTAAAATCAAAATCACCAATTAATTGAACTTTGTACCTTGATTACGATTAATGAGCCATTAGTGTGTGTGTGTGTGTGTGTGTGTGCGCTTTTGAGTACTGCTTCAATTCAGCCGACTAGGCCAGCGTATTAGTAAAGTTATGTAAATACACCATAGAACTATATAACAAGGAATAAAGCAGTATTAGTAGTATTCAGCAGCTTTTGTAAAACATACTATTTGTAAGAGCATGATTCTTAAGTGTTGCTAGCAATGGGCTAAAACATTAAATAATTAAAGATACATGGAGTCATAATTATCTTAAAGGAAAGTTTAGTTTTAGTACTAGGCAGCTATGTTTGTCATTCACGTATGCATTTGGAATTTCCTTTTCGCTACTCCAACTACTAATTGTAGACATTTCTGTCTACTGTGACATTTTAGAACAATTATTCCAGAAATAGCATTTTCCGTAGGAATGTCTCATTGAAAGAGATGACGACATCGCTATAGCTTTGGCGGCGCCTCTAAAGTTATCCATTTGCTTCGAACTTGGAAGGAATAATGAGCTATCTGGCAAAATGTAAAAGACCCAAGATGGGCAAATATATTAATAGGTGTTAGAAAGCTTGTTTATTGATGTTCCTGGGATTGTCACGAGTCCTGACAAATAGGCTTATCTGTAAAACACGTGTCCTCCTATTTACGGAACGCTCTATTGACAGATGCTAGACCCCTTGGGCTTTAGCCTCTTTTGCTAAAGCGTCCGAGTCCCGGGTGGGACGGACCTCCGTCACATTAGCTGTGAATGTTATCGCTAACGTTGCTCCACACCGCACGGCCGGAAGCGTTTAGCTGATGTTGACGCTTATCACTAACAAGAAATGACATTGTTCAGAAGATGCTATTCTGTTGTAGCCTGGCGTAACCACCAGACCCACAATGCACAGGGTCTCGACACACTAGATTGGGGAGTGTTCATAGTCGTTGCCTCCTACTGAGTGTAAACATCTGGTTAATTTTAAAACTATTGGAGCAGACAATCTGCGTTGCTACAACTGTTTGTATTTTGCATTTGCTCTACCAACATTTAGAAAGCAACAAACCACTTTGCACAGTAAACCTGTAGTTTCAAATGTGTTTATTTTTATTTATTTTTTCGCCGTTCGCAGATGACTAGGTTCAACACAGATCCAGATGTGTTCCTGTTCCTTCTAAGCACCAGAGCCGGGGGGCTCGGAATCAACTTGACAGCCGCTGACACCGTCATCATCTTCGACAGCGACTGGGTGAGTGTGGCCGGTAGTGGCGAACGACTTGCCGTGCGCTAGCTAGCGCGCACGCATGCTAGTTGTTGCTCGGAGCGTTTGTGTCTAGAGCTGAGGACTGATGCATGACTGAAGCATCACCTTTTTTATCGTGTTTAACTTCCAACTTCAGCTCAGTTGAATATTTCTCTTTTTATGGGAGCCATCTACACATACATGTGTAGTGCATATGTGGTACAGTACATCAATGACACTGGTGTGTCTATAGCACACATAGTGGCAGTGCTGGGTATTGCATGCACACAAGTAATAAACTCTTAACATTATTAATTACTAGACTGTAATGTCACCAAATATCTTTTGTCAATGTGTCAGTATATTTGTGGATCTGTGTAACTTGTCACCCCATTAGCACATATCGTATGTAAAGATAACATTTTGGAATCGAGATATTTTCCCACCTCGGACGTTGTTGCCACGGAGCCTTCCTGTCACTAACTCGTCCTCCTCATGCCCCGGCAGAACCCCCAGGCGGACCTGCAGGCCCAGGACCGCTGCCACCGCATCGGCCAGACCAAGCCGGTTGTGGTGTACCGGCTGGTGACGGCCGACACAATCGACCACGCCATCCTGGAGCGGGCCACCGCCAAGAGGAAGCTGGAGCAGATGGTGATCCACAAGAGTGAGTGTTTGTGTGGTGGACGCGCTGCGACCGGAGAGTGAGTGACACGGGTTAGTAGGTCTTCATTGGCTGCTGCTGCTCACAAGACTGTTGTGTTGCCTCCCCCAGACAAGTTTAAAGGGGGAACCGCAGACGTGAAGCAGCACGTTGACCTGAAGGATCTGATGGAGATGCTGAAAGGAGGCGGTACTGAGAAGTAAGATACGCACACACACAAATATATGCACGCACGCACATATACACCTTCCCTGAATGTGGCTATAAAGGGAAGGGCAGTGTGGAATATCTACCATTTGCCAATGGGGTGTGTGTGGCGGAGGGGGCTTTCCAACTGGTTTTTATTTTATTTTAACATTTTATTTATTGATTTTGTTTGTTTTTACAAAAAGAAAAGTTTGCAGCCACATGGAAACAATTATAAGCACCGATAACGTCGAGGAACAGTTGTACGCATCGATAACGTCGAGGAACAGTTGTACGCACCGATAACGTCGAGGAACAGTTGTACGCACAGATAACAGAGTCTCCGCTGTTCTTCCTCAGGCAGGTGACGGGAACCAAGAGCAAGGTGATCAGCGACCGTGACCTGGAGACCTTGCTGGACCGCAGCGACCTGATGGGTGAGTGAACCGTTCGACGCGTGACTGCTTTAACTTCATACAGATCATGTATATTTTCTAATGTTTAATGCATGCATCCATGTTTATTTAAATCCGAAGGCATTAGTGACCACAATATTTAGTGAATGACTGTTGAGAGGGATGGCACTTTTGACTTGGGATTTCTCTCCAGTTGGCGAAACTGACCTTTTTAATTAATTGTTTTTTCTCCTAAGATAAGGGAAAGAAGAGAATGACCAAGGAGAAGGTGGGTGTGTTCAGGGTGATTGAAGCGACGCCAAACATCACCTTGACCTGAGGAGACCGGTGACGTCAACACCACACGTACACAAACATTCCTCAATCTGGAAGAGAACTAAATGGGGGGGCGCAACAGTTCTGTTGCAGACTGAAACATGTAAAAATGCCCTAGAAACGTAAAAAAATAAGAGGCAAACTTACTTTGTTTTAACTTTGTTTTCTCTTATATATCATTGTACTGTTGTGGAAGTTGAACCACTGCTGTGTGAACCTTCAATGTTGCAATAGAGAAGCCCATTTCATATTCAGGGTATGTGCTCTTAAAAGCACAGATTGGCTGCGGATTAAATGTTTCACTTTTAAAGGAACTCTATCTTGATTTCTCTTCCTGCCCAATCTGAAAATTTTATTTGTTTGTTCATTGAAAATGTATGGCTCAAAGCACTTTTGATGCAAGAAAAGCATGCTTAAATTGTAACCTTGTGTTTTTTTTTTATTTAAATAAACTATATTAAATTGTTCAATATTACAGTCCGTCTGTTCCTCTGTGGTGGGGAATGTGGAAGTTACCTAAAACATTTCAAACATTAGAGCAGCAAACAATTGACATATGTAAAGATAACAGCGAATTAATGGCGTTTTTGACCGACTCACAGAGCATTTTGTTTAGTCTGAGGTGCAGGTGCTGTAGTAGGACAGTGGCGAAGTCGAACACTTTAAATATAAGATGCTCTGGCAACTAATAGATTTGAACTGTGACTGAAACGTTAAATGGATTAATTGAAGGTAGTCCAGTTTTATCTGACTTGTCGTTATTGCATAAATTGCTAAATTTAAATGAAAAGACTAGGTTATCCCATATTGTGTGACAGAGATAGTCGAACCCACGCATAGAGCGGCTGCTCTACAAGGCAGGCTAAAACCCATGGGCCCTATCCTGTGTCGCCAGAGTGTCAAATGAGGTGTCGGTGATTTAGGAGTCACTACAAAGCTACACACTACAAAGTGTGTGTGTGTGTGTGTGTACTGTATGTGTATGCTAGAAGCAAATAAGACGGTCAGCTTTAATGGTCTTACCTGTATAATTATAATTTGAAACGTGATGGTGTTTATGTAACCTTTATATACAAGTTAAAACCCCCAATATCCAGAATTATCTGCATATTGTCTGGACATTAAAACCATTTGAGAACTTCCAACCAATCGATGTTCACCTGCGTAGTTAAGTTGGTTTAATATTAGGAGTATAATTGCGCACGCACGTGGCTACTTTTATTAACCGTCACGGTATCCAGAAATTACAGACTGAGTTTTGAGATGTTTATGTTGATGGAAAAGGAACCAAACATTCTCTTTAATGCAAATTGTAAAAATTAAAGCTTAGCATTTGCTGTAATCCTTATTTATCAGGAGTGTAGGGCATATCAGTATTTGCCTGTCAGTTTTTTCAAAATAGATGTCTAGATGCATTTTGGCCTTACAGAATTCCTGTGCCTGCTCCAAAATGGAGGCATATTGTACTTCCAGTGGTTACATAGCCTCTCAGATCAATTTATTTATCTGAGATTAAAGTCTATTAATCCTGTTCGCATTAGCGTTTTCACAGCCACCCTGCTGGAGTCAGAAATTACATTGATAAACATGTTTTTAAATGTAGCTAGATGATAGGCATGGGATGATATGAAAAATAACTTATCCTTGCCAAAATAATTGCGATAGACGATATCTCAATAATTATATTATTAAACGCTTGAAATGGCACTAAAACTTAATCACATCTTTATATTTAAAGTATTTTTATTATGATGATACATATGTATTCTTTTCGTTTTGAAACCAGTATTTCAACAAGTCCGACTTATCTAAGGCCTATACTGTACGTGCACAATAAGGGGAATGCACAGAAAGCACCTTGTGGCACCCTCAAAAATGCTCTTATCTACTTCTACAGAGCATTCCACTCCTGTCACTAAATGTAAGGGAATTGCAGTGGCTTTGTGATGTTTCGAACACAGCGCTAAGGCTGAGTTGCATGGGGCAGGAGGAGAGTCTAGCTGTTCGAATCCCAGTCAGAAGGTCATGGGTTTGAGCCTTGAAGTTGGGCCTGTAAGCAGACGTCAAGATAACCATACCTGCTCCTTCTAATGCTTGAAATACACTAACGTAGTCACTTTGCATAAAAACATTGCTGATTAGAGGCTATTTTATTTGAATATACTTGTTTTTCTGTATACTTTACTCTTCCTGGCTCTACTGTCCTCACATCGGTCAGTCCTTGACATCCTGCTGCGGCATCTTGTTTTTATTCAGTCCTTGACGTCCTGCTGCGGCATCAGGTCCTTGACGTCCTGCTGCGGCATCAGGTCCTTGACTTCCTGACATGTCTTCAGTCAGTCCTCTGCTTCCTGTTGTGTTGCCTGGTCTCCATCCCCGGCCTCTGGTGCGGGGCTCGGTGGCGGAGCCTCCAGGTCGTTGGAGCTTCTGGTGCTGGCGGCTCGGGCGATGCGGGCGAGTGTCTGCTCGTATGGCGAGGGCAGGTAGACCATGAGGAGGACGCCGCCGCCTCGTCCTGCTCCGACAAGGCGCTGGGGAACCGCTGCTGCCCCCTGCTGCGTCGGAGGGATGACAGCAGCTCGCAGTTCCTCACCGGGTCCTGCAGGTCCTCCAGAGCGACGACGTTGGCCAGGCCCAGCTTGCCGCTGAGGCTCTGGCACAGGCCGCGGTGGTGCAACGCCGCGTAGCCCAAAGCGGCGAGGATGGAGATGGTTGGTACCATGACGATGTGGAGGTGGGAACCTGCTTGAACGAATGCCTCTCTTGAGCTGCTCCTCTGCTCCTGGAGGAGAGGGGTCGGGGGGGAGACACACACACACACAAATACTCAAATAAAAAGTAGAAGATAGTTTTACATTGTAAATATTTTCTGCACCCTAAATTGTGTTTTTGGACATATAAACTAAATAATAGGACTGACAAAACACCAGTTTTTATACAAATGTGACATTATGGGTCGAAAATGGCTCTGCGCATCATATTAGTTTAAAATGGCTCGAGGTCTTTGCATGCTTTCCAACTATGGCTTCCAACCATTGCTGCATCAGCACAATCAATTGATGTTAGTGGGGAGTCCCCTTCT
The DNA here is from genome assembly GCA_025399935.1 of Amblyopsis rosae. Taxonomy (NCBI): domain Eukaryota; kingdom Metazoa; phylum Chordata; class Actinopteri; order Percopsiformes; family Amblyopsidae; genus Amblyopsis; species Amblyopsis rosae. The sequence continues at coordinate 8,041 of JAODTR010061981.1, forward strand.
GAGCCCCCCATGTATTTGCATTGTGTAGTTGTGCAGTGAGTGGCGTCATGCTCAGAGCTGGGGTGCAGCTAAAACGTTTATGGTAATAAGATATTAAATAACATAAATAAACCAACATTTATTTAGGAAATAATCAAATAAAGTATATGGTAATGTCTGCCACTAGATGTCACGCTATGCTGCTTTGTGCATCATTGCGGATAACAAGGATAAATTGGGATTACATCCATTGATTATAGTACACAGGCTAGTATCCACCATCTTAAAGTATTCTAGTTGTTTGCTAAATAATGCTAAAAATATAAGAGAAATACTTATGTATTTAAATAAACTTTGAACTCTGAAAATAATCAAAACATGATCGGCTACCTTAGCAGGATTACCAGTCACCGTGTCTTTTCTAAATACACACGTAGGCATATATAATAACATAAAACATATCCATTACATTTTGTTACTCCATGGGCGTCATGCATTTAAAAAACTATTAGCAAGTAGCAACCAACTAAGGCTACATTGTCAGCAGAGCGGATCTCTGTGCAGATCTCTCACCGGGTGCGGTCTGTCGGTGGAAGTGGAAGGATGGACACTGAGGACTGAGGGTCCCGGAGACGCGTCCAGCGAGCCTCGGTCGGCGGGTCCAAACTTCAAATAATGCCGGCAATCCGGAGTCCACGGCAGGCAGGCGGGCGGGCGGGCGGGCGGCGTCGCGGAAGGAAGAAAACTGGACGATGAGTTGACGTTTAAAGGAACGAGGCCAGCGCATGCCGTTGTGTGTGTGCGGGTACATAATGCACCACTCTGTCCCAGGGATTTAGCAGCTGTCCCGTTAAGTGGTATCACGCTGTGCTGGCCAGAGGGGCTCTAGTTTGGACTATGGCCTCGATTTGTAGTGTGTATGAGTCAACTGAAAATAACAGCACAAACGCATAACATTAGATTTGAATTTGGCTTTTGAACATTCAATTATTTTTTATTTTTCTAATTCAACATCACAGCTTTGTAGACACAGTATAGGCCGGCTATGTCTCAAGACTGCAGACAGGCCTATTATCAGCAAATCACACCAACAAGCGCACATCTTTAGTGGGGTCTTAAAGTCAATGCAACCCAAACTGTGTGTAAGACAAGAAAATACAACTGAGATTTTGAGATTTGCCTTTGATGAAAATCAAACAAATCCGTTTTGTTTCAAGCTGCAACATCTGTCTTGATCTGTGGCCCATTTGCCATCAAACTGAGGGCAATGAGGGACAAACTATAGGGCTACAATGGGCAAATGACCTGCTGATTAAGATTAAGTGGATGGAGTATTGCAGTTTGTGTTCAGTTAGCCCGATGATCATAGTCGAACCAGCTTTAAAAGGACAGCATATGGAGTTTTGTTAAAAACATGAATATTGTGTTATGTCAAAAGATTTGTAAAGGGAAATTAACCATGAAGTTAAAATCAGCGAGACAATTATTTTTGTTTTGTATTGAAACAGATAGGCCTACCCCTCCCAAACCTTTACAAGTGGTTCTTGATACTGTGCTTCTGCCTCCGAGTCTGTGCCATAAACATAGGCTATAACACAATGGAGGACGGCACCCATCTTTAAAACCATTGATTCACGGAATCACAGGTTCAATTTTCTGCACTTGAGAAAGTCAACCGACAACGACAACACGGTTCAGACAGGTAACTTACTGAAATGGCACCTTACAATGTGCTGTAGGTATGATTTTAGCGCTAACAATTCAGTGTAAATAGGCTCCAAAGACATGTCAGCTATCAGTGAAGGAAATGCTGTGAGAACATCTGCGCCCTGCCAATGTAGGCTACAAGTCCATTTAGATTTTGCAGGCAGATACCCATGAAATTGTGACCAATTATACCTCCATTCCATGAATGGTCCAACAAATCTACCCTGCCTGTCAATCCCACGAATAGATTTGTTTCCCCAACGACAGACCAAGTGGGTGGGGAGGAAAAGGTAGCAAAGGCATGAGTGCAAATTAAATGAGAAAAGCTGTTGGCAGCCGTGGAGCGGGACAACTACATCAAAATGAGTAAATCTCTTTAGAGGACCCAATAAATTCCCTTCCCTCATAATGTTCTCACAGGTCTGTGACATCTGTCCCAAAACAACGCATTTGCATTAATGGAGGGCTGCCTGTCAGGGTTCAGCTAAAGTAGCTCTGTATGAATGTCTGCCACTTGAGGTCACAATATAAGCGCACAAGCATCTCAGGCCAAAACAAATGCTTTGTGGAATAGTCTCCAGTAGAGGTCAGACTGCTGTGGACACCATTCTACCATAGCTATTAGAAATCATTTAAATGTTAAATTATGAACATAAATACAGAATACAAAACACAATAATAGGCCATATATCTAATAAGACCTCACCTCATATACATTTTGGAATTGGAAATATAGCAAGTGTAATACATTGACTCAATATATAAATAAACAGGACAGGACATTATAAAATTCCACTGTGTTAAGTTAAGAGCCTTCTTGACACCTTTTAATGATATATGTTTAATGCAATACAAGACAGCTTTCAAATTAAATATATAATATGGAAATCATTATCTGTTAGAATATGGGTCTGCATGACTAGGCAGATGTCTAACCCAATAAGCACACCATGAAATATCTCAATGGGTAAACTTCTAAAAGTGAACACATTTCTGGTACCTTTCTAGAAGTCATGAACAGTTTTATGCAAGACATCTTTCAAAAACCCTGCTGAACGTAGTGAGCCACAGGTTAGCCATATACTAACTTATTGGTAATTAGCAAGCTAAATTGTTTAGTATAAGGCCTATTGACATAGTATATCATAATGTTCCTTTAACTATATATTTCTTACTTTTTGGGAATCTCAGAGGCTAAGAAGGGTCAGTCCAGGTATCTTGTTTGGCTGACTATTCTCTCCTCACACAGCAATGGTTAAAATAAATTAAATCTTTGGTGTGCTTATTGTATTTACATTAGTCCTGATTATCTGATAGGATATCTGATTCCTGGCCCAGTAACAAGTAGCTACAGGTGCAAAGCATGTTACAAGATGTTTTAGCCAATGGTTTTAGCGCATAGCAGCAGAGGATGTCACTTTGCCATACACAGAAACACTGCTTATCTAGGAAACACACAAGGACAATAACATTTAATTAAATGTGTGGAACTTTTTTTTTCCTTCTGTTGATTGTTGCCAATCTCGGCTGCCCAAATAGTATACAGTATAGTAGCGTGTTTCACCAGCACAGCGCTACGCATAAACACCAGAAAGGCCAAAGCACTCATACATAGGCGACCACGTTTCTAAAATCCAGAAAAACTAAAACATAAATTCACGTTAACAAAACAAACATTTAAATATTGCAAACACAAATACAGTGGGTTAACCCATCCTTGCCATTGTCAAATATATGTGCTTTAACAATATCAGTGCCATGAAAATAAGACCACGGCACTCACATTGTCAAAGCTACCGTATGGATTAAAGGAAAGACAACATGACCCATATGCACAGTGAAACGAGCATATTCACGCCTATCCTGCAAGCGTGCGTCCTGGTGCAGCCATGCCAGGTGTTTACGAATACCGCTTTCAAGAAGGCAGGCTTTGAGATTTCTCTAGAGCAAGATGACGCCTCTCATCGCCTGCTAACCGACCCGCGGAGAAGGAAACCCCTCGTCCCCTTGACAAACGTCAGCCCACGCACCAAACTGCGTACTTCACATGCTCGTCATTCAGTAGTCGTCTATGAATACACGTATTTCTTATCGATCAGTTTTAGTTCAGCGAAGCAGCGACCGACCGAACGGCCGCTATTCCACTGCCGCCATTCGTCTGTCAGTCAAGCCGAACGACCAATCCGCTCCCTCCCTCCCTTCCTTCCTTCCTTTTCCTGGGTCATGCGACGGTGATGTCGTAGAGGCGGCCCACGCGACCCAGCCACTCGCGGAGCCCCTGCCTGACCCGGGGGTCGCCCACGTGGCACGACAGCTGGCTGAGGCAGGGGTAGATGGCCGGCTGCAGGGCCAGGAAGGAGGCATCGGGCAGCAGGAGAACCTGGTTCAGCAGGGTCAACACCATGTTGGTCCACGCCTGGAAGGAGGAGGAGAGAGGAGAGGAGGAACAGGCGGAGTAGTAAGAGGGGTAGAGTGGAGGAGGTGGAGGGGAGGGGGTCACAAGATGATTTCATCATCTTTAATTAGATGCAATCTACTTTTATAAAACAAGCATGCGGTACAACACACGCACGCACGCACGCACCTGTATCTGGGCCTCCGCGTCCCTGAGGGAGGTGCTGTGGCAGCTGATGGAGGAGCCCGAGCGGGGCCTCTGGTCCTGCCTCAGCAGCTCGGGCCCCGCGCTCACCGAGTGCCTCAGCGGGGGGCCCTGCTGGTCCACCAGCTGCTGGGGCCTCGGGGGGGCCCTCTGGGGGTCCCCCGCCACCGCCCCGCAGCCCTGCTCCTTCATGTAGAGGTTGACGTGGCCCTGCGTCGACGCCGTCGGCTGCTTGCGCCGCTTGTACTCCATCATGAGCTTGCTGAGGCTGCGGTCTGTGGCCATGCTGTACAGCTTGTTGCCGGCGCTCTCCCACCACTCCTTCCTCCGCCCGCCGCCCGAGCCCCTCCTGTCGCCCCCTGCTGGCCGGCAGTGGTGCGGTAAGCTGCCCGCACAGCTGCACACGCAAAAACAGACAGACAGACACACGGGAAAAAAATTATAAATATGGAGAGAATACATTGCTGAAGCCAATATGATTAACAGGAATACCACTAAAAGTAATAAAAAGCTATGGGTGGAAAATACAGTGTTACTCTATGCTAATAAAAATGATATTGCAAATATAATATTAATAATAAAAATAATGATAATGATAATACTGGTAATAACAATAATGCTAACACCAATGCTAATAATAACGCTAATGCTAATGATAACGCTAATAATAAGGGTAATGCTAATAAAAGAGCTGATAATATGCTAATGCTAATAATAGGGCTAATGCTAACACATGCTCCGCTAGCAAGCGGGGCCCCACCTGAACCCCGGGCTGGGCGTGGGCGTGTCTCCCGGCGAGGCCGTGCTTGTCTCCGCCCCTTGGCGGATGCTCCCTTCCTCCGACGGTGTCCCCCGGGTGGACGGGAACCCCGTAGAGCTGGGCGTGGTCGTCCCCGACTGGAAGAGCGGCAGGAAGGAGAGGTGGTCCCCTGCTCCTCCTCCTCCTCCGCCCCTGGGCAGCAGCGGCTCCTCCAGGCTGCACTCCAGGTCCAGATGCATCTGGATGTAGCTGTTGCACAGGTCCGCACACAGCTTGTACAGCCGCCGTACCAGCCACGCCCAATCGGTGGCGCTGCCGCCTAGGGCCTGCGCTCCTAGGGAGGGCGTGGAGGCGCGCCATGTTTGCCGCTTATCCCGACCCCGGGGGGGGCTCACCTGGATGGGCGGAGGGGAGGGGTGAGTTAAAGATATATAAACGGTACGAAAGCAAGCTGGTGTTAACTTGTTGAGAACGAGTTGTTGCTAGCTTGTTGAAAATTAGTTGTGGTTGTTAGCTTATTCAAAACGAGTTGTTAGCTTAAAACAAAAAACCTAATTTCTTGTTAGCTTGTTGAAAGTGAGTTGCTAGCTTGTTGAAAACGAGTTGATGTTGTTAGCTTGTTGAAAACAAACAATAAACAATAACAAATGACACAATGCAGAACAAATGGCCCAGTGACCTGTGCCGTCTCCTCGAAGATGTCCTCGTCTTCAGAGGAAGCAGAGCCAGGCTGGGAGGAGTCGGAGCTGCCCTCTTCCTCCTCGTAAAGGATCCTCTTCACCTGAAAACATATTTGACATTCATTATGGGCTTTAATTATGTGCTGGCAGGAAACCAACACGAGGCTAACATCGGTCCGCACCGCTGGGCGTGTCCTCCAAACGCATAACTTAAAGCTTGGCAAGATGGAATCCATCTGCCAAATCGAATCCATCTGCCGATCGATAAACAACTCTGTCTTCAAGCTCCACTGCACACATTGGAAACACATCGCAAAGGCTAGGATATTATGTGCATTTTGCACCACTTTCTCTGTGCTCCTATTTACGGAGCCAGAGCTGTGTAGAAGTATTAATCATTATAATGAGTTATGAAATAATTCACCCCTCCATACAGTTGTCTTGAATGGGCAGACTAGCCAAACAGACCAAAACCGTTTGTTTGAACCAAGTTGTAAACATGTTTATTTTTGCTGTAAAGTCTGACATTTTAACATTGGAGTCTATGTGGTCTCAAATGGCCATTCAATGAACTGCAGGTTTTGGCACATCAGAGGTTCCCACCTGCAGTGCGGTCATGTTGTCCCCCTGGTTGAGCGTGGCACACAGCAGAGCCTGGAAGTAGAGGTTGAAGCTCATGGCGGACTGGCGGTACAGGTTGGCCGCACCACACACCCCTGACACCTTCATCAAGAGGTACTTCAGCCCGGGTCGCGTGTCGAAGTCACGCGCTGTCCTGTAGCAAAAACAACCAGGAGTGGGTCAGACGAAGTTCTGTGTGCGTTTAGTCCAGGTCAAATGTGTCAGTGTGAAACACGTTTCATTATTTAGTCCAGGTCAAATGTGTCAGTGTGAAACACAAGTATTATTTAGTCCAGGTAAAATGTATGTTTGTGTGAAACACAAGTGTCATTATTTAGTCCAGGTCAAATGTGTCTGTGTGAAACACAAGTGTCATTATTTAGTCCAGGTCAAATGTGTCTGTGTGAGAGACAAGTGCCAATATTTAGTCCAGGTCAAATGTGTCTGTGTGAGAGACAAGTGTCATTATTTAGTCCAGGTAAAATGTGTCAGTGTGAAGCACAAGTGTCATTATTTAGTCCAGGTCAAATGTGTCAGTGTGAAACACAAGTGTCATTA
>JAODTR010061992.1:0-16776 GCA_025399935.1 Amblyopsis rosae
TACATAACAAGATTCAATAGTTTCAAATGATTTACATCATATAGTCCAAGTGCACTCTACTTTCTGCTTCTACTTGTGTCAAAATAATTAAACTCATTTTAGCGCAACAATTCCCAAACCCCGCCCACAGGCCCGAGAGTGCCTCTGCCCCTCCCACTTGACCGACAGTGCCTCTGCCCCAGAGTGCCTTTCTGCAGCTAGACCCTTCTCAACCTCCCACCTAACTATTTTCTCCAACCAGCGCGGTTGCAACCCTATGGTTACAACCAGTAGCGGGTCATTCCTCTCCACCCAGATTCCTCCCACTGATAATTTGCCTGCCCACATAATGCCTACAGGGAGTGGCCACGGTACACGGACAGAGGCAATACTTGAACTAGTTTATAATTATCGCCAGTTGATACTAAGACAACATTAGAGAGGGAGGTTTTGTCTTCATTATAGTTACTTATAATACTACGTGTCAGTTTTGTAATGGCGCCTTTTTAACAGAAAAGACTAGTACACGGTGTTCACCTATTTGGCTCCACCCTATTCCCCGGCTTCACTAAAATATCATTGGTTGAATATATGCTTTGGCAGAAATAACAGTTTTCATTGGAATACATTATCTGTCGCTCACGAATGGCACTTAACATGTGCGGGTTTCTTCCTCCTCGAAAATATGTGGTGGTCATAATATCATTAAACGTATATATGACTGAACTGAGACGTAATTGGGTTTATAATCAAATTGATTATTTCCTCTACTTCTGTCACTGACTTAAATATTAAAGTACACGTATATTAAGACGTATTGGCTCTAGTTGGCTATTCGTGCCCGAAAGATTGGGCGTAAATGTTTGGTAAACCAAACGCACCTGCATTTCTCTTCCATAGTCAAACATCAAGTTTGTGTGAGAAGTTGTCAAAAGTTGTCACCCCAAAAAGGAGCCGAAGAAACTCCTCCCGTCTTGAAATTATGAGCAGTAAGTTAACTTTTTCCTCAAGGATCTGTTGAAGAGAGCGAAGCAATAATTTGGAGGATGTGACTTAATCTCAAGCATATTGTTAAAAACGGTACCGTAGAGGTTGTATAACATGAGATTGTAAGTTTTATATCTTTCACTTTCAACTACCGTACGGTACTTGTAAAACCAAACTAACCTACTTAATCGCAGTTAGCTGGTGATATTTAGCCAACTAGCTGCTAACGGTGAATCTTAATGCAACTTTAATTTATTTCTCTTTTGCAGTGGTATTATTAATCCGATGCGCGTATTTTAAAATAACATAGCTACAGTTCAGTTAAATGGTTTGGTACAAGTTATGTGATGTGTTAATGGAATTACTGTATTTGTTCCATTAAGTTAGTGTTAGCTTAGCCAACTAGCTACCATATCTGGCCCCCGCTTCACTTGTCTTGGAATTCATTGCATTCGTTTGCTTGCTGTTACTAGTATTTCTTTAAATAATATAACCCTCCTAAAACTTTTGATTTGTCATGTCGGCATTCCTTAATATGAAACTTTCAACAGTTTAATATAGCGCTTGACGTAAGCGATTAACGTGACTGTTTTGCAATAGTCTAGGATCATTGATATATTCAAACTCTTCTTCCGCAGATCGACAACAAGATGAAATGGCCGCTATGGAGAGCGATGCTGACTTCAGTCAAAAGCGAAACAGGAATACACAAGTATGTTTGTCGGCCACCTATTTTACTAGATGAGATTATTTATTATTTATTTATATTTAATACTACTCTATGCTACATGTATTTACTGTGCATAATATATATTTATTTACTTTTGTGCTTCGCTAATGAACGAAAGTACAAAGGCATTAATATGAATGTTGTTGATTTTCTGAAGAGCACATGTCTCTTGGGTGGGGAATGGGCAGGTATATTCGCCCACACGGGGTGTTCCTGTCAAGCCAAGCGCCAAGGGTGCATTTTGCTCAGCCCATTTGGCTGGCCTTGGAGGGGGTGGCTAGAGATGAGTGAGTCAGTTTATAGGGTAAAATAAAGTGTGGGAGGGAGATGGGTGGGATGGGGGAGGGTAAGCAAATCCCGCCGCTGCTCTTGAAAAAATGTGGTCCCACCCATTCTGCAACTCTGCCCCCCCTCCATATTTCCAACCATACCATCACTCTGTGTAGCCTATAGTAGCCACATGATTCACAAACTAGAGAAATTGTAAAGGGATGTTGTTAAATATAAATACTTAAATGTATTTCACAACTAATTGTAATTTTACAACTCAAATACATTACAAGTTCATTATTACACTGTGATTTTCAGTAAATGTATTATTCTGGATCTATAGAATAGAAATTAGAGGGAGCTGCCACAAAATTCAGTGTTTAGGTTAGGTCTGTTCTTTGGCTATCAGCATGTCTAATGTGTAGTACTACGGCTTTGTTGTGAGCGGTGTTCCTATTTACGTAGTCAGGGCTGTGTAGATGTGTCGGATTATCTTTTCAACACGCACAGAATGGTAAAATGGCGAAATGCGAGGACATCATTTGGTGAATTTGACAAAAAAGTGTATTAGCTTGCAATAGCTGACTATACCCTTTTAAGTTTAAAGTAGTTTTCTACTTTAAACTTAACTTGCATACTAGATAGTAAGAGCCATAAGGACATAACCCCCCTTTTTTGTATTATTACATTTTCCTTTTCACCTCATGTATCTTTCCCTGTTCCCCATTGCTAGGACTCTCAGCAGCCATCTCCCCTCGCTCTGTTGGCAGCTACCTGCAGCAGGATCGACACCCCAAGTGAGAGTGATTCACCCTCTGAGCAGCAGCAGCAGCAACAGCTGGACCTGAGCCAAGGCACCCTGACCTCCACAGCCAACGGCTGGCAAATCATTCCCGCCGGCATTCAGGTATCCTCAGGCACCAGCACAATGTCTATCAGCTCCACGGGGGTGATGGCATCCGGGGACGCAGTCAAGACCCGGCGGGTATTGTCACCAACAGCCACCTCTGCAGGCAGCCAGGGACAGCAGCAGCAGCAGTATGTGGTCGCCCAGGCACCCACCCTGCAGGGCCAACAGGTGCTCACCACATTATCAGGCATGATGCCCAACATTCAGTATCAGGTGATCCCACAGTTTCAGACCATGGACGGCCAACAGCTGCAGTTTACCCAGACCCAACAGGACCCTGCGTCAGGCCAGCAGTTTCAGATCCTGTCCTCTCCTTCTGGCCAGCAGATCATCACCACCACCGGCAGAGCAGGAGGGGCGGGAAACATCATAACTATGCCCGGTTTGATACAGGGGGCCATCCCCATTCAGAATCTGGGTTTAGGTGGCGGGGTGTTGCAGAACCAGCCCCAGTTCCTGGCTAACATGCCCATGTCGCTGAATGGAAACATCACTTTGTTGCCCGTCAGCACGGGAACAGGCGGGGGAGATGGCAACAGTGGCGGGGATACGGGCGCCAGCCAGCAGCAGGCAGTGTCTTCCAGCAGTGGGTACCTGACCGGCGTGACCACTGTAACCACACAGAGCCCAAGTTCATATGGAACCAGTCAGATGCAAAGCAGCAACGGTGTGGTGACAGGGACCTTTCAGCAGAATGCATTGTCTGCTTTGGGTGTCCCTATACAGCCAGACAACCGAGATGGACAGCAGCAGCCACAGCAGATCATCATTCAGCCCCAGCAGCTTATCCAGAGTGGGACCACCCTCCAGGCCATACAAGCAGGCAGTGCAGGGGGTCAGCTGTTTGCTACACCCACACTCACCCAGGAAGGGCTCCAAAACCTTCAGATTATGCCAAACACGGGGCCCCTCCTTCTGCGCACGGTGGGCCCCAACGGCCAGGTGAGCTGGCAGACCATCCAGCTCCAGAGCCCTGCGGGAGCTCAGATCACACTGGCCCCTATGCAGTCTCTCCCACAGCTGGGCCAGGCTCAGGGAGCCACTGTCAACACTCTGCAGATTCCAGGCCTCCAGACTATTAACCTCAACTCGCTTAGCAGCTCAGCCTTGCAGCAACTGCAAGGGGTCCCAATTACCATCGCCAACACTTCAGGTGAGTAGAGCCCCTAGTCCACTACAGGGTTAGCAAGGCTTTCAACTGTGAAGAGCAGTCCCAGTTTATCTCTGCATTATGCTTTTACAATACTTATTGTAGTGTAAAAAATTGGTACCTGCCATGGTTTTTGTGTTCTTTTCTATATTTCCTTTTTGTTTTTAAACATATTCACATGATTCAAGCTCATGAAATGATCAGTCATTTTGGCTTTAATCTAAACAATCAACTTTTCGTTCTAATAGTTTCTCTTTCTGTTTATTTATTTATATTTGATATCCTTATGCTGCCTATCTGTATTATACTCGCAGTTGTGCAAAGTTAACATTAGTTGATACTTTTTAGAATGAGGTTTACAGGGTGTGTGCGTAACTGCTGTTTATTTGGATAAAACGTCACACTGATAGTTAAATAACACATTGCATATATTACTTGTCATTTAATTTAAATAGCCATTGGCTAGATACTGGCATCTGCAGAGTAGGATGGGTATAACTTGACTCCACCCAACATATTTGCCTTTATCAATTCTGAAGCCCTATCCAGTTCTGTCACTGGCACTCCCCTATACTCTCTGTACCTGCTAAGTGCTAACCTCCATTTTAGTATGTTTGAAATGGGACCTTATTCGTTTTCAGCTTTTACACTATCAAATGGATGTTTCTAATGTGTGTGCCCCTTGTCCTAGTATTTAACAAGATCAATAGCCTAGACATTTAAAGATGGAATCGTTTTAATTATTAGTTATTTTAAGATTGCATTTGAATGCTTATATGCCAAAAAATGTGTCACCTATTATTAATGAATGTGTAATGTTATAAACCGCAGGAGAACAGGGGTTGCAGGTAGGAGGTGAGAGCTTGGATGACAGCACTGCCATGGACGAGGAAGATATCAGTCCAACACCTCAAGGACGACGCAACCGCAGGGAAGCCTGTACCTGCCCCTTCTGCAAGGATGGAGAGGGCCGGTACATCATTAACCTTAACATATCGGACTCTTTACCACAATGTAGTTAATAGAATAAAATAAGAATAGTTGAATCTACAAAGTGACATTCACTTGGTTATAAGACATTAACCATCGTCTTTACAAAATGTAATATCTAATGGGATGGACAAAGGTGTGCTGTACTTAATGAGGTGAAATGCTTTCCACTATTTCATAGCAATGACCCCAGCAAGAAGAAGCAGCACATCTGTCACATAATTGGGTGTGGGAAGGTCTACGGCAAGACGTCCCACCTGAGGGCCCACCTCCGCTGGCACACGGGAGAAAGGCCTTTTGTCTGCAGCTGGTCCTTCTGTGGGAAACGCTTCACCCGCTCTGACGAGCTGCAGCGCCACAAGAGAACCCATACCGGTATGAGTTGATGGGACTAATCCCATTTTGACAATAGAGTCTGACTGCAGATGCACTGTCAGGCCTATGACGATAAACAAGCATTCGCATGGAAACGGACGTGAACATACATTCGCTCTAGCGGTGCGCCAGCTAGCCAAGCCCTGTTATCATAGTAAATATAATTTTCTAGCGTATAGCATAAAACTTTTTTTAAGTTTCAGCGACGCTCTTAATTACACCAATATTATGCTTGTGAAACAGTGCACGCAGATATAGAAAAAAAGTATTTATTAAAGACCGCAAATTACAACAGTAGGATACTGATTCTATTTTCGCTGATTCACAACCAGGCATGAATATTTACTGAATGATCTGCCACCTACTGGGCGGGAACATAATTTTTGGTGCATGTGCACTGAGCTTGATTGTACTGAGTGTGCAGCCAAATTTCAAATTGTTCTTTAAAAAACATGAAAGTATGTTCTGAAAATTATATGTATTGTAATATCAGGGCTTAGCAAGCTGGTGCAACACATGAGCTTTCCGACCGTCATAGGGCTGACAGTGCATTAATACTTAAGAGTGCACGTCTGCCGGCAGACTTGTATCAAATCTCAAACCAATAGATTTTGCGAGGCCTTTTCTACTGTTGTAGTAACAATTATGTGGACTACTATGCTGCAGTTAAGTGTTGGTAGTGTCTAATTATTGGCTAGAGGAGTCAGAGCACAGAATACATTGTTTGTGTGCTTTGTTCAATCATGAGCCTTGCATTCATAAACACAATGGTGGTGTGACCTTGACTAAAAGTACTTCCTCTCATAGTGCTCATAAATGAACCCTCCAATAACACTTTTTTTTCCTCCCTCTCTCTCAGGTGAGAAGAAGTTTTTATGTACCGAGTGCCCGAAGCGCTTCATGCGCAGTGACCACCTCTCCAAGCACATCAAGACTCATCTAAACAAGAAGATGGCTATACTCCCAATGATCAACTCCCACATGTCCTCTGAGGCTTCGTCTCCTACAGAGGGTTCCGAGGCTGGAGCTGTGGCAGCCAATGACCAGCCCACCCTTGTTACTATGGAAACCCTGTCTGCTGAGAGCATAGCGAGACTAGCCAGCAGCGGATTAAACGTGTTGCAGGTGGATATTCACCCCATGAATGGCAACAGCTACTGAGTGATGGAGGTGGTTGCTGTTGGACATTGTATTTGTTTATTTTGGATCAAGAAGGGCAAGCCTAATGTCAGACTTTCTCTCTCCCACCCGGCAAGATCTTCAGACACGCGATAAGAGAGGTGGTTGTTGATGGACAAAAGCTGCGATAGATATTAAATCTTATATTTTTTTTTTTAGGTAAAATGGCATTTATAGAGCATGGTTGAATGAGATGAGTGGTTGCATTATTTCAACAATGAAATAGTGCTGTCGTGAAGACATTCTATCACTACTATGAAATGGCACTACGTTGACTTGTCTCCTAGCAAGGCCCAATCTTTCCAGTTGATATTTGAGATCAAATGTATACAACTTGATGCACATTAACACCAGCTCTTTATATAAAGAGGAGTCACTACTAGCGAAGTAGACTCAGGTCCTTGTCAAGGGTGTGATCTCTTCTACAAGCCTTTCTTCATCTCAGGTGTGCCCTGCCTGTGCACACAGGGCTGTTGTACAAGGCAGGGGTTTCATCCCCCACCTCATCACCCCCACCACTTTGAAGTGAAATGCGTCAAAAGGCCTTTCTTTGGGCTATCAAATCTGTGGGCTGTTAATGTGGTTCTTAGACTGGAGATGTGGGATTTGTTGATATTTTCAAAAGGGTGAGTGAACTTTCTTTAAGTGTACAACCAGTATGTATTTTGTAATGGGGTATTTTCACAAAATGGTCTCTTTAGAACAGGGCTGGGATTTCGTCGGTGATGGATAGCAACTTCAGGGACCGAACTAATCACTGTGGGGGAGGTCATTTAAGGACACCGAAATCCTTTAAGTTTCACTTTATTAAATAGGTACATGTATTCAAGCCACCATGCTCTGATACATTTATCATAGCAAAAAGCAAACTATTGTGTATTTTCTTATGTACATGTTGCAAACTTGAGGTTGCATTTCAGTTAAGAGCTCCTCATACAAACTTATTTAATCCTGTTTTCACATAAATGTAGACTTTAGTTTGTAAATTCTGAGCCTTTTTGCATAGAATTATGTATGATGCGCAGTCCCGTTTTTTTTAAATTATGTATGATTTTTGGCTGCCTTTCACAATGTGTCGGTTTTTATTTGCCATTTACCCCATGTCAAAATTAATTTGTAATCTTTAAGCCCAGATATAACAAGCTCAAACCTCTACATTGACCTTTTAGTTTCTTTGCAACAATGTTAATACTTGTTATGCAAATGTTTAGCTTTCTGCCAGCCTTGGACAAATGGTGATAATATTCCCCATTGGACACACTCCCCAAAGGAATGCGTCCTTTGGGAAGTGTGTTAAGTTTCATCTTGTCACTTGTCGTTTCAAACTCCATTTGTTAAAGGGCCCTTACTTTAATAAAGGGAACATTTTTTATTGTGTACATTACTTGCCAACAGCTGGATTAAAATATGGTCATCTCAATTGTCTTGTCCAAACATATGACACCCGTCAACTTATCAAAATAGTTTATTCAGTAAAAAAAAAAAAAAAGTATGTTTTAAAAACAAAAAACCTCTATTGACGTTCAGAAGAGCCTAACAAACAAGTCAACTGCTCCCTCTAGTGTCTTGACCTCAAATCAAGATTCTTCCTCCCCGCACTTCAATTTGTTACGGAGACTAAAAGGGGATGAGGAAAAAAAATAAGCTGTGGTACATTGTTCAGAGACTGACCCTTGAGGATCATGGCACATTACTGAACAACTAGGATTAAAGGGGTCTGAAATCCTTTCGTTTTAACAAACCTGCTGAGGTAGGAGTGCACGTCAGTGTAACCATGGTACTGTGCCAGAGGGAAAAGAATCCCAGTGGGACAGCGGCCATCTCGCTGACGGCAAAAGCTGCAGTTGCAAATGTTACGACACGGCGGACAGCGCCATTCCTGAAAAGTTGCCCCAAAAACAATAAACATACTTTATAGATATAAAGTAGCCCACACATTGAATATCAGACAGCATGTGTCAGTACAGTAGGTGTGTAATAAAGAAATTGTACAGGATAAAATACTTATTTACTGACCAGAGGTCAAGCTGGGGAGGGGGCTTTTTATACTTGTAAGATTATACAATGGAGGTAATGTCTGAAATTAATGAAAGAAAAAAAAAAAAAAACTGTTGCAAGCTGAAGTGTGTGTGCATGTGTGTCCACGTTCTGACCGGGTCAATTAGAGCCTTTCTGACATCTTCTCCGTATCTGTTCCTCAGACATGGCCCACAGAACTGACCTTGAATCCCACGACAGTCTTCACTGCGACAGCATGTCTTGGTGTCAATTGTTTTCTGACGGCACTGATGACAAGTGGATCCCTGAAAACAAATGCAAATTATTGTGGCTTGCATTTGAGAGGGCATATTCCATTACGCATGGAAATTAGGATTTACTTAATAAAAAAAAGGTTGAAGAATGATTAGAACTAACCACAACACTGTTGTAGACCTTATCAATCATGGTGTCTGCCACTAGCTGAAGTTCACCCTCTGTTATCTCATCTACTGGTCGTACAATGTGGGGTTTGCTCTGGCTAGGTCTTGAAGTTGAGCGACGCTGTGGCGCTCTATGAACCTGGAGCATTATGGAGATAAACTTTGATTTGCCATTCATACTGTACAGAATTGGTGATTAACAAGGCAGATATTATATTTATTAGCTTGCTGCATGAACTTTCGCCAGCAAAAGTCAACATAGCTCTTAACGCTTAAGTCCTCCCATTCTGCCCCATAGGGCTGTCCCGAATTAGCCTCGCGATACCATCCTGATCGCGCGAGGTTCAGTTTAATTTCGCCGTGAGAATCAGTCTGGAAAGCCTTGGAATCATTTTGAATGTGTCGGAGTAGCAACTGAACTTTCCAATCAGCGTTGTGTTTATAGCTATACGGGCGTGGTTTAGGTGTGCCAACAACGAAAACGACCCTGGTTCATCCAATCAACTGCCAAGTATTTTTTTGAAAATACCTGCCATTCACAAACAGTTTCAATGAGCTCTTCAGATGGACTTCCTCTGGCATGTCAGGTTAGTCCCGAATAACATTTTACAGGTTTAGAATACTTTATGGCATTTCTGAACGAGTATTCGAATACTCCCTCAAAAACACAATTAAAAACACTATAGCATATACCACCTGTATAAGCCAATAAGTGTGTTGAATGAATAGCCTCGCTCTCTTCTTACAAACAGCCAATTGCCATCAATTGTGTTGATGACACAGTGTAGGGCAGGCAATTACATTTCAACATGTGGGTTTATATGGAGACAGTTGGGCGTAATGTGAAAAAGTGAATACTCGAATCCCAATGTTTAAATAGAATACATACCCAACAAATGAATACCAGAATAATTAAATATTTGGGGCCAGCCCTACTGCCCCAAGATATCTAAATATAACAGCCTGAACAATTTAATTAATTATTGCTGAAGTCAATAGAGTTCACCTCCAGCAGCTCCTCTTCCAGACTAATCTCCAGCTCTTCCTCAGGTGCAGAATTGTTCTCACACATTCCCATGGAACGCGTTTGTCTCCGGGAAGCCCTGAAAGGATTTCTCCTGGACTCTGATACGCTCATGCCAGATTGTGGGGGACGCTAGCAATTAAATAACATTTCAAGTAATTCAGCTAAACAGACCACCTATACAACAGAAACAGTCCTTGACTCATTTGAGTTACACACATTAAAAATGTAACTTAAAAAGTAGACTATAGGCCTACTGATAGTATTTCTTCAAATTGGCCCTATAGCATATTGGGAGGACATTGTCTACTAAATGTTGAGGTTTCTGATTAACATAGCCTACATACTTTTATACAAATCCTGTTCCTACATTTGAAGAAATATCCATACATTACTAATAGTGGTGGAAACATTTTACTTACAGATCTTCTCTCCTTTGGCTTTTTGCTTGCCCCTTTCTGCAGGACTCCTGCACCTCCTGGCATATTCTGCAGGTCTGCCATCAGCTGAGCCAGCTATAGAAAAAAAGCAAGAAAACATTTAAAAAATCTAAGCAGATAAAGCACATGGATATAGCCTATAGCATCTAAATGTGCCTACATGGATGCACCACCTCATCTAGATTCATTTTGACCAGTTATAAAAAGGTTGTCAAACAATGATAAAACCAGACTCATGCCGGTGATCTGTTTACCATTGCTTTGTTAGCCTTGATGTTCTGGTCTCTCTCTGCCAAAAATGAATCCAAAACAGCATCAGAATCAGAGCCAGAATCATTAGGCCAAGATGGCTTCTCATCTTCAAATGTAATATGTCTCGGCGTTTTGCGTGTCTTCCTTCGGTTACGTTCCTCTTTCTTCGGCGTTCCGTCATTGTATTGTTCTTCTACTTTAGCAACAGTTGAGTGACTATTATGTAAGCGCAGGGACACTCTAAGCTGAAAGTTCTGGCAACGTTTAGATGAATTCTCATTTTTGCTGGAGATTGGTTCAGGCTTTTCATCATTTCCATCTCCGATGCTTAAATTCTGATGGAGTATTAAATCAATACAGATAATAATTGTTATTTTACCTAATACCAAATCAATTTTGCAAATAGCGCAACATAATTTATTAAAAACGCTCATATTAGACTTAACAAGTAGGATGAGTTTTAAATGCTTCTTTCAAACGCATGTAAGATAGTCAGAGCATTAGCCTACCTCATAGCACAAGCCGTTTATCTCACTGTCAGAAAATCCATAAAATGTTTGTTCATTTTCAGAGTCCTCTGTAAAAATATCAGCCAACTCTTTTGTAAGGAGGGAGGTCATATTTACACTATCCCGGGAGCATGTACCGGTAGCATAGGCTACAGCTAATCCAACAACAAAAATAGGCTTCAGGTAGTCTAATAATTAAGATTTGGTACTTAAGATACGGGTTGATATTACAGTCTATGGTGAAGCAAGTCGTCGTTATTTAACATTAGCCAGAATCAGTCAGCACAAAAAAAATAACACTCGCGTGTATCAAAACCTGAATGAGAATAGACTATGGCTGACTCTTCTTGGATCTGTACGGGTAGGCATATAGCTGGTCAATTAATATAGGCCTAAAATGGAGTGCTGCACGTGTTGTAATTTAACCATATAAACTGCATGACTTTAAATGGAAATCAAACAATTTAATAAAAAGATAACATCATACAGTCCTCTAATCCTAATTCATGAATGCTACTACTTCTGTAACTTTTGTCAATTGACAAAAAAAATTGAATACAGACTTAAATGTTTTTTAATATATTTGTAACCATAGGCGCACATTTGTAAAAATAGCCTATTAGGCAATGCATTTAGGTGTCTTGGTTAAAGTGGGCCTACCCCACTATGTGGCTATACACCAGTGCATTTCTCTCAGATATTTGTCTAAACATGTCAGCTTTTCAGGAAACCCTGAAACCACCATCCACCAAGTACAGATAAAATGAATCATAGACCATCATAAGAGACAGAGAGAGAAAACTTCTTTTCAGTATACCTATGCATGCTTATTTTAAATGTAAAAATGTTAGTAAATGTTCTAAAAAAATGTTTTTAATCTTAACAAAATGCCCTTGCTTGTTTTAGTCAATATGTGCAGGTGTGATCGTGGGAGTGACATGGGAACTCATTTCATTCTCATGGCTGATAAGTGACTCCCTTTCCCATTTGGATAGTCTGAGATCAGAGTGACCATGATCCTGCAACACTTTAGTGTGTTATTTGCAGCTATGGGTGAGTTATTTAAGCATTCACTCTTGAGAACTGGTCATTTACATTGTATTTGTATTGCAGTCAAGTTGGAGGGTATTGTTAAAAGTAATCATTATAGGCTATAGCATATGTTGTAAATGTTGGCCTCTTTGTAGTTCTTGCTTTTGACAAATTAAGACAAAACAAAAAAGTTTCATGTAAATAAGGGCTTGGTCCATTGGGGCAAAAGGTTCTGCTTGATAAACCATATTTGGAATGCTCTCTATATGTTTCTTAATGTGTGTATAGATACTCCTTTATTGTCAGAGACCCATACCATGAAATGTAGGTACTAAATCAGATGGTACGAGAGTGTTTGTGAAAAAATGACTGATAGTTTTTCAAAATAATGTATATAATTATTGGGCATGTCATTCTTGTCTCAATTGTATTGCTCTCTAATGTTGTGGGTTTTAAACAAATGTAGGCTAATATCAAAGGCATTGCATCATTAGATCCTGTATTTACATTAATTTCGTATTAATAAATAATGTTCTATAGACCAATATAGTGGTACTCGACATGGAAAAGTATTTAAACTGGGGTCAAAAGCACATATGTTTAAGAACCATTCTACCTTTCAGTGTGCATCTTTTTGTGTACCTCTGTAGTTCAAGGGAGGCGATGTAAATTCCAGAGTTCGGGAAAGCACAATAAATATAGGCTGGCCGGTGATGTTAATGGAACAGAGCAAGTGTGTGCACACACACAGTGTTGTTTGGGCTACTTTCTACTCAGCGATGGACACTTAAAAGTAGATCTTCTTGGTAAGAAACATTTAAAATGGTAGGGCATTATACCCTATCATTGTTTAATGTGGGCCTGTATTGTAATTAAGACACTCTTTGCTACTTTCTTACAGCGTGTTCCAATAAACGGCATTGCCCAAATACGGATTGTGAAGCTTCAGCTGTCTTTGACAAAAGGCTTATCAAATGTGTATGCAACACAGACTTCTGTAATAACAACGTCACTTGGAAACCCCAGCTTCTGGAAGCCTCTTATTCAGGTATCAAAATGTGTTCAGACTAGTGGTTTTCAAAGTGCGGTAAATATCCTCCAAACGGTTGCAAATGGTTTTCTGGGTTTGCAATATGAGTTCAAGGGTTTTAGTATTTTGTATTGTGATTTAAAATTGTAATGTAATGTGTATACATAATGTGACATACGTGCAATTCCCTATACAGTAAGAATGTGTATTTGTGTATTTTGTTTGTTTTACAGATATAGATTTTACAGATACAGTGCATTCTTCTGCTTTTCTTATTCCAACTGCCATCCTGATTATATGTGTTTTGGTGGTTGTTGCGATGTGGAGGCAACTCTTCAAAGAAAACAGTAAGATCCATTACAATTTTTAAGGGAAAATACACATTTTAACTTTATTCCTTTAAACATGATTTTTACTTATGCCATAATATACAGGTGAAACTATATTGTTTGGGTTTTTAATTCAATAGTTCCTTGGTATTTATATATAGCAACACAACTGCCATATTGTTTCTTTATTGCACACAGTATAAAGTATAGTAACATGTATACAGTAATAGTACAAGGTATGTGAGAGCACATGTGAACTTACTCCTGCATTATCACCCCCCTCTGGAGAAATGCTGTTTATTGTACTGAGAAAAAAAAAAAGTCTTATTTTTTTCAGACATTGATTTAGAATATACAGGAATTGGATTGGTTTTGTGACTGTTTTACATTGTGATACTTCTATTAAAGCAAGCAAAATTTGACATACATCTCAAACAGCCTTGTATTCATTTCTACTATTGTGTTGTTTTGACCTTGACTCTGTTTTAATCTCTGTTCAGCTGTGGCTGACATTGAGTTTTATCACCCGTTATTTGTTACTCTAAAGCATGTCTCTAACTTCTCTTATGTAGCCAATGTGAACTGCAGAGATAGAAAATGTTGTACCATGTACGAATGATTCATGCATGCCTTTGTATGTTTCTATCAGATGTGAACACACAAACCACTCTCCTTGGTGATCCTATCAAGCTGTTGCGTTCCTGCCACACATTAGATACCACTCAGATTGACAGCAACATCGTAGAACTACAGCAGGTAGAACTAAGAATGTCATGAAATATTATATAATATTATATTAATAGTATTAGGACAATATTTCTATATTTATTGTTGCTTCCTTCCATGAATTACCCATACTTCCTACAATGCTGTGCTTGTTTAATTTCAGATAGTGGGCAGTGGGCATTTTGCCACTGTATGGCAGGGAAAGTACCATGAATCTGTGGTGGCAGTGAAGGTTTTCTCTGTCGGCTGTGAACACAAGTTTGCCTTGGAGAAGGAGGTGTATGAACTCCCACTAATGAAGCATGCAGGGATTGTTCCCTTCCTCGGGACCGGGAGAAACGCAAAGCATGGACAGTGCTTTATAGTTCTGGAATTTGCTACAAATGTGAGTTTGAACATTTAAATGGTTTGTCTGCTTTTTATTTAGTTTGTAAAGTGATGAAAGAATGAAATATTAACATTGATCTTAAATATTGCAGGGCTCACTCAACTCGTTCTTGTCTTGGAAGACAAGTAATTGGATATCATCATTAAAGTTGGCTCAGTCTCTAGCGCAGGGACTGGCCTACCTCCACTCTGACTTTAAAATAAATGGTAGGCTATTGACTAAAAGTCTGACTATTATTTGTGTGCACTCACTATGACAAACGTGTGTGTGTGTGCGTGCGTACGGGTCTCCACATCCCACGTTGCAGGTTTGCACAAACCCACTGTCGCCCACAGAGACCTCAGCAGTAACAATGTACTTGTGAGGGCAGATAACACCTGTGTGTTGAGTGACTTTGGATGTTCCACAATACTGCATTCAGCTGGCTATCACAACTGGCAGCCGCA
Source organism: Amblyopsis rosae (assembly GCA_025399935.1). Classification (NCBI taxonomy): domain Eukaryota; kingdom Metazoa; phylum Chordata; class Actinopteri; order Percopsiformes; family Amblyopsidae; genus Amblyopsis; species Amblyopsis rosae. The sequence continues at coordinate 15,167 of JAODTR010061992.1, forward strand.
GGCAGGAGCCATGCAGGTAAGGCCCAGATGAACAGTATCAAGCTAAATGAGTTTACAAGAATCACAGGAACATATGAGAGCTTATGTAGATGTCTAAGCTATTAAAACTCAAAACTGACACTAAGTGGACTCACTTGGATCACTGATGTGTAAATCAGTGGTTCACTTTTCTTATTACTATTTCCATGGATAGCTGAAGCAAAATTAATATACCGTAGCATTTTGTACACAATTTGCAACTGCTTAAACTTGTTTACAAACACTTTTTATAAGTTCATACAATGAACTGTTATTTATGTAGTATTGACGCAAACTTTAGATGGATACTGAGTAGTACTGTATGCCTAATATAGCTTGAGTTTCAGACCAGAATGGTTCATTCCACAAGCATCTTCACCCTCTGCAGGGTCACGCCAACATGGGCACTCTGCGCTACATGTCCCCCGAGGTCTTGGAAGGCTCTGTGAACCTAAGAAATGTTTGGTGGCTCAAGCAAAGCGATGTCTACGCTCTAGGACTACTGCTCTGGGAAATATGGATGCGCTGCTCAGGCCTATTTGAAGGTGCATTCACTTTCAAACAAGATGGACAATACATTGTTTTTGGATCATATCAAAATTCAGCTTTTTATAACCACTGATGTCTAGTTTTTCCATTTCCAAGTTATTCTCAAATTTGATTAGGAGCAGGGCTATACGTTCCCTAGCTGAGCAGAACTGCAGTGAGCAAGTCACTGTGCATTGTGTGCGAATGTGATGCACACACTTACAAAGCATGCACATGAATATGCCTACACTATATTTGTATTTGAATTTCACTACTTTTGTCATATAGTCCTACAGTAAAAATAATAATATGGGTTAGCTTGCTTTGCCTACCTGTAAGCATCCTTGAGCACTGTGCCTATAACCCCCACCCCCACTACCTTAACACATAAGTCAGTGACTTGAGAAGTTGGTTTCTGCTAAATGCATAAATGTGATAAATAGGCAATGTTTTCTTTCTTTAGAAGTCTAGTATTACAACCAGTAAATCCAGTTGAACTGATTATCACCCTACAGGCAGCCTGGTGCCAGATCATCAGCTGCCTTATGAAGCTGAACTGGGGTCACATTTATCATTGGAAGGCCTCATCCTGAATGTGTCCCAGATGAACATGAGACCTTCAATTCCTACAAACTGGGAACAGAAACGCCAGGTTAACACTGAGTTCCACCATCTAAACTATCTTTGAACTCAAATGTATTGCAGCTGCATTGCATTGAAGAGATACTATAAACTATTCACTGAATAAATACACTTGTTTTTATTCATCCATCTGTACTCTCAGGGATATGCATTACAGGAACTAGTTACGGACTGTTGGGACCACGACCCAGATGCCAGGCTAACCGCTCATTGTGTTGTGGAAAGACTACTCTCTCTTTAACCCAGTTGAAACATTTAATGTTTTTATTTATTTATTTATTTATTTTCATTGTAGACCCAAGATAAAGGGCATTTTACCTAAAGCAATTAATCTCTTAGTAATAGTTGGAGAAAGACTTTCGGTCGGCACCAAAGTGTTTCTGGAAAACCGTCCGCCACCTTAGGAGGGGGAAGCGGGGAAC
>JAODTR010062003.1:0-16775 GCA_025399935.1 Amblyopsis rosae
TATATATATACACATATATATATATATATATATATATATATATACACATATATATATATACACACACACATATATATATATACATATATATATACACACATATACATACACACACACACACATATATATACACACATATACATACACACACACACACATATATACATACATATATATATACACACACATATATACATACACACATACATGTGTATATATATATATATATATATACACACACACACATACATGTGTATATATGTATGTATGTATGTATGTGTATATATATGTATGTGTGTGTATATGTGTGTAGCTACTTTTAGGCTGCATGTAATAAGAGTAAAGGCTTTCTTCAGCAGGAAATGTGAAGAATGAGGAAGCAGAGAGACGAGTTGTAATTTGAAACAGTACCCTGATGTTGTTGAACGATGGCTTGCTGGTCACGTCGTACAGCAGAAGTAGCGCTGAGGAAGAAATATGGGGAGAATTCAGCTGGTCTTTAACACTTGCTTGAACTATAAAAGACACCTGCATATATTAGTATGTGCACATGTATGAATGTACAGTATACGGATAAAAATTACTATAGGCAGCAAGGTCAAACTCTTACCTACCCACACATGCTTACACATATAAAGGAATTAAAGGTTACCCTGTGCATCTCTGTAATAAGCATGCGTGACGCTACGAAATCTCTCCTGGCCAGCTGTGTCCCAGATCTAAGTAAGACAGTGCATTATTACACAGTGATAGCTAGCACCAGCACAACACACATTGACAACATGCTTGTATTCCTGGCAATTTCAGAGTTGAATTGAAGACTTTTTTGTGCAGGAGACCTCTGGCAAGGAGGATGTGGGCTGCAGCCGTCTTGCCGGAGTCTAAATTTGGTACCACCCACACCTAGTGCTGAATGAACAGGGCACGCAGGATATGGTGCCATGTTTGCTCCAGATAAGCAGCAGATACTAGCAAATAACCCCCACAGAGATGTTTGTATTGCCACCACATTATCACGCTACATTATTATTCATGAAGTGTAACAGTAAAGTCCAATATCTTGTTTTAATCTAATTGTATTGCATATTAAGAGACACACCGACCTAGAATTAGAACGCCGCAGGTATGGGTTAACGAATAAATACAATCTGCTTTAGCTTCAGCCTGGGCCAAAAACAACAACAATGAATTTAATGGAAAAGTGCTCAAAAGCAGGAATGCCTGAATGCTTTAGAGTTCTGCATTTGAGTTTCATGTCCGAATGTTGAGCATGTGCCTTAGAGGCCATGAACTCACATATCTGAATGGCGACACACACAACAAGCACATGACAACGAGCGCATGAGACAACATGCGCATGTGAACTCATGTCTGCCAAGCCTCAATGGTAACCTGTGTTTATATAATAAAAAACAATTAGTTTTCCTGGGCTCTAGGTGACCGCATTGTTACATAATATAAGCTTTTGCATGAACGCAGAGTTAAAGGAACATTGATTTTAGTGGTGTATATTTTTTCCAATAACCGTCAATGAGAAATAGCCTTTTTGGGCAACATAAAGTAGGCTCAGTCAACCCTCATTCCCTCCTGGGGGCTTGGGCAAAAGTCTGATTATTATTTGTACTTGATCTAGACAGGTATAAATAATGACATTTAATGTGTGATTCAAGTAACAAAAAGATATGAGACCCAGCCAGGTGTAGACATGTGTGGTCTTACCTGAAGCTTGACTTTCAGGTTGTCCATGGTGACCACCTTGTTCTGAGGAGAGGAGATTTAACCAGTGGAAATAAAAACCACAAAATAGAAATCAAGCCAGAGTTTAAAGAAGAAAGGCACTGTGGTCCAAGAAGGACGACAAATGAAGAAGACTCAACGACAGCAGGGAAAGCAATTTAGACCCACGCAAGGTCTTGGGATTAGACATAATTACACAAAAGTGAAGGGATATAAACAAATCAGTCCCTCATCTCCTGCATATCTGCGGGGGAAAAGGGTTTGATTTATCATAATAGTTAACTGAAGTAAATGCTTTAAATGATGCATGAAAGTACTGCAAGACAAATACATAAAGATTATTTTACATTTCCTTGCTAGCATCAGATAAACCAACAATCTAATTTGTAGATTGCATGCAAATACAACTATGACTACTGGCCAGTTGTTGATGCCAACATGCCAGCATCTGCCAATCATCTGCTGTTCTGGATGTCACTGTAAATCCGGGTGTATTTCATATTGCAGGCTAAGCAGAACAATGAAAGTCTGGCACTAGGGGCTAAAATGACAATGTTCCAGTACGTAGAATGCAGCAGACCATGTCAAATTTCATCACACATCCAAATGTAGTGTGAAAAGCACTCCAAATTATATTTGACTGACTAAATGAAGGTATATTACATTAGTCAGTTGTGTCACCAAAGCCAAATTGTTTATCTCTCAACCAAGACCTCTAGCACATAGCATACTTTTGATCACCTTGCACAACAGAAACATAATACAAACAATGTGAGCAAAGTCAAACAGCAAGGCTAATAAAGGACATTCATGGGAGTTTACTAGATCACCAAGCTACCTCGCTTCCTAAGCAACTCCAGTATTCTGTGACAGGCGATCACACAGACTCCAGTGAATTTACACAATGTTCCTGCGAACATACACAAACACACGTGTGTGTAAATACTGGCAGAGATGCCAAAAGACAACCCCTGTGGCTGTTTGGCCCAGAGTTTCTGCCACCTGGGTTTTCCATCATACATGACATGTGCTCCAACCCCTGCATTAGTTGCCATGGGTTTTCGTTTTACCCTCCAATTATGACGCCAGAGCAATCTGCATGCAGAATGACCATAATAGACCGCTACAAAATATTCCACTACAGCAGCCTGTGTCTGTTCAATGCAAAGCAGCCGATTAGCAGTCTTACTCAGGAATACATCCACACATACTAACCCACCTGCCACTCCTCTTGTGTGTGGACCACTGGCGCAGGAGATACTTTCTTATATTTTTGGAGGGGACCAAACTGAACAAAAGGTCTCAATTTATGCCTCAACAACTAAATCAACATGCCTACATGGTCACTGGTCAACAACTTTACCTCCATTATTATTGCTAAAATGACCTAACGTAAATAATTATTGTCTCTTGTAGTTTGGGCTTTCCTGTTGTGCCATATCTGCCTGTCTTACACCCGGCACAAAACGCAAACTCAATGGTCTTTGCTAGTTTAATACTAACACAGCTGTAATTTTCCCATCAGGCATGTTGACAGTTCCTGCAAATGATGTGACATGCATATGTGAAAAAAACACATTATTAAGAAGAGCTTACTCCAAGCCCAAATATAAGGTCCTTTCATAATCACGTTTTAGTTACTTACTTAAATGCAAATGAGCTACTACTCATCCTGTGACGACAAAATAACCATACATTCTTCGACGGGATCTCGAAAAATGTACCCGACCTACAGTAGAAGCACTCTCGGGCAGGTACTGAGTCACGGATGCCCTGGTGGTACCCTCGGATCCCTGACCAGGCGCTCAAAAGTGGTGGGGATGGGACAATTTAGATCCCTATGAAACTGCCCCCTCCCCCCCCCACCTGGACCCCCTGCCATTGGCACCCCAGGTGTGGACAAAGTTGAAAAACCCCAGCATTGCAAAATAAACAGTTCATGCTAGCGCATGAATAGGATTCTTCCTGGGGGTGCTAGTTGAGGAAGCTGCATTTAATACAAATGATCTACTGGTCAAATGCATCAGTCTGACAGTGCAGGGTTTTTCATTACAGGGACATTTTTTAATTCCTGTCAGCACAAACCTGCGTTGGCATGTGCTCCACACGAGTGATCAACCTGCTACGCTCGCTTGAAGGCCAAACCAACTGAATTCTCTAAGCTTAGTTAGTGACAGCATGTCCACAGACATCTGTCAGACATTATGCTCTCCAATGTCTGCATAGCAATTAGAAGGAGACAATTCATCACCTGGGCTAATGCAACACAGCGTCTCCCTTCAGCCACTCTGTACTTACTACTTTCCATTAGTGCAAAAAGTTTCTTTGAATGGAGGGTGAAACATAGGGTGGCCACGGTTATCACCACAAGTGAACTCATTATTTTAACTTATTCAGAGAACACTATGGACATGGAAGGCCAGACACACAGAGACCGACAGACAAAGAGACAGAGACTCAGCCTCCAGCAGGCCCTGAGCACGTCTCTGAGAATGTGAGACGTGGGCAGCAGGCCTGCTGGGCTGTTTATCAAGCCATTCTCACTGCCTTGCAGCACAACTGTTCTGTGACCTGCCTTCCTGGATGGCCAAAGAGCCTCCAAGCTCGCAGCTGTACTTACTCTGCTGGAGCATTCAAATTGGGAAGGCAGAAATAAAGGGGAAAAAACCTATTTAATAGCATTGAGATACAAGTTGATCATTTCCCAACAAAGGCAAAAAGCACCATTGAAGGCAGATGAATTAAAGACTATACGGTACTTCGTCCATTCTATCATGTCTCACCCTAAAGTCTATTCCCACAGTGGCAATGAAGTTTCCTCCCAGGAAGGCCCCATCTTTAAAGCGCACCAAGATGCATGTTTTCCCCACAGCAGAGTCTCCCAGCAGCATCACCTGGAGGTGGCGGGCCGGGGGGGATGGGGGGAAGGCAGATGAACGTCCATTTGATCAGTGACATTCATAGAAATGTGTCATTCAGTTATATGGCTCTCTTTTACATTTCCTTGCTAGCATCAGATAAAAAAACAAGATGGATAATGTAAATAGTAAATATAAACAAATATTCAAGCATTGTAACAATTAAACAACATTTAATCATCCTGAATTTTCATTTTTGAGAAGAGTCTAATTTGTAGATTGCATGCAAATACAACTATGACTACTGGCCAGTTGTTGATGCCAACATGCCAGCATCTGCCAATCATCTGCTGTTCTGGATGTCACTGTAAATCCGGTTGTATTTCATATTGCCGGCTTCTTTTGATCTTATCAACGTTAATTACTATGACGTGTAGCCCAATTAGATACAGAATAGGCCCACATTACATCAACACGTCATCTAGGCTTTTAATGCCGGTTACTCTAGACTGCTCAGAGTTTTTAACTACTACTGTAGCCTACTTGAAAAACTACATCCCAGAAATAAACGACACTTTTTATTAGTAGGCTGTGTTCACGTTAGGTGTTAGTAAAACATAGTTTGTGCTAAACACAGGTGCTTTAACAAATGTAATAGATGGTTTCTTAGTTTAAAACAGGGATATGCGAGGTGTGCTCCCTAAGCAAACGTTGCAGGGTGGACATCTAGAATAGTATTTAGATAATAAACGCTACGGTTTAACTGCTGGCTAAGAGTCGAATCACCATCAAGTCAAATAACTATTTTGTTATCAGTCATCAGACTATGAATTTTAGCTACAGTTAAGATATAGTTGTGTCAAGCATGTAGTTCAGACACCTGTACCACCTGCTTTCTGGAAATGTTTTTCAATTCACCAACAGCATTAAAATTGTCAATATAGGAAATCCTTGGAGATGGTAAACGAGAAGAAAAATACACACCTTAAAGGCAACATCATAATACTCGTTAACAGAGGCGCATCTCTCCAACACATATTTCGATGTTCCGTTTTTAGTCTGGTTTTCCGTCTCCGATGTCTTTCTTGTGGACATCGCAATGACAAACACTGAAGTCTATACTCACGCCAAACCTATGGTTCTCCTAAATCTATAGAGCGCACGATCTATGTGCGATATCCGTGACTCAATCCCGGCCACCGCGAGCATTAAATCCGTCACTTATCATACCACGTTGGCTCAAAAATATATTCCCAAACATCCAAAGAAATCCTCCAAAAGCAGGCTATGGAAATCTGCCTTAAACTGTGATATTAAAACTTAAAAAAACAGGCTGCACAGAACAAACCTACATACATTCAACAGCCAACAAAATAATGTGACTAGGCGGAAACATTTCTCAGTTTGGCAGTCTTTTGCGTGTAGGAAGCTTAAGGTTGCGCATAGCCGTCGTTTACCTGTTTGTTTCTGGCTGGTAAGGTATTGCAGAAAACATACATAGGGAGTCATTCGTGCATCAGGCGTGCATGGCGTGATTCATTCGCCACAGGTGGTGCCGGTGTCGGGATAATTGCCAGTGAGATTTTCCTAGAAGAGAAATGGAAATAGAAAAAAAAATTTGGCCATGGATAGTCTACATGTCATAAATTAAAATGGAGATTTATTAAAGAGGTCATAAAAATGATAATTGTGTCTAGCCCATTCAGGTTATTCTTGTAGGCTATAGTTCTGTATATTAGAGCATGGTCAATTAATCATTACAAACAAGGAATATTGTTCACTCTATAAATTCCAGTTTCACTTAATAAGACTGGCATTCATGTCTAAAATGGTTTCGCAGGTGATTAATCCGCGACTTTTCTTATTCAATTGGCTAGCTAGAATAATATGCAGTGTTTGTCTCCCCCTAGTGTTTTAAAAATCACTAATTTCCACTATTCTGAATTTGTATTTGCGACATTTAGAACAGGTCATTGCTCAATTAGGTTGCATAACTGGCAATAACTGATAATCTCATGTTCGTTGTTCAAAATTAATATATCATTCACTGCTCCACAACAGTGAAGTACATTTTATGTTGAAGACTAAGACTGGTTTTATGAACGTAATCTTTGATGAATATTACAGGCTATATTGTTTTGACCTGTATTGAGAGGCCTATACTGTACTAGGCATGGCTGGATTATGGACCGGGGGCACATAGGGCCTGCGGGGTCCAGGATCCTCTGACCATTAGGGGCACACATCCTTCTCTGACCTCTTTACAGTAACATGTTTTTATGCATACACTGAATGTGTTTTGTAAATATATCGCACCATTCCCTGTAAACTCTAAACACTGCAGTGTGTAAAAAGGGCAGCTGTTTCTGAAATGTGTGGCACCAGCAATCATAGCTCAGCATCTTGATCTTGCCCTGTTCTAATATTTGGTCAAACTACTTAAAATCTATCTATATACACTATTTAGTTTAATGCAGCCACATGATTCGCTGATGGCGGGCTAGTACTGCAGTTGCATTTTAATAATATAAATATATAACAGATGTACAAGATAAAGATGGCTGAGTGTATATGTATTATTAAAATTTGTTTAAAGAGCTATTTTGTAGGTTTGTACCTCACACAAGTTGCTTTGGGTTGGATAAAACAAAGCCTTTGCTAAATGACTTGCAATACAAATTTGACTTAATATTTTACTTGATATTAACTATAAAAGTAAATTATATATTATGTAGCCTACAACATTTATGCAAAAATAATTTCCTAACAACAGGAAAATTGCAGAAATTATGCTGATAATTGTTAAACCAATCAAACCTCCAAATATGCGTGTGCCCAGGGGCCTGATAGGACCTTAATCCGTCCTTGGTACCAGGTGATGCAAATGCAAGTGAAGGTCTGTTATCGATTTCAAAGGTAAAAATATAACTTGCCTACTACAATTACACTTTGTAGACTACAACTAGTCTACAAAATAATAACAGTACAAATACAAATCTTGAGTTTGTTTGTTGTTATATTTTTGTCTGCTCATGATCAAATATTTTCACCAACATGCAGGTAGGCTACTTGTTTTGTTAATTTTAGTAGTCTACTTTGTTATATTCTCATAATTAGCCTAACTGTAGGGTAATATATGGCACTTGTCTGGGTTTTGACTCCCAGCTGGAAGGTATTGGTTTCAAGCTCTGGAGTTTACCTGTAAACAAGCAATCCCTTACTTGCTTATTGTTGTAAATCACTTTGGATAAAACTGCTAATGTATTACATTTGAGCGTTTGTCTACATAGCCTATATACTCACCTGGACTCCCACCTCTGTCCCAATCTACTAACCCTCTTACCCCTTGGTCACCCAATAACTCCATCCTCCATATTCTGTTTTACAGCAAGCTGAGCAAGTTTTTGTTAAACCTTGATATTCTGATCTTGCTTTGTGGAATACTGCATATCCCTTGGTCTCTATCATCTCAAAGTGCACAATGTCATCAACATCAACTATGGATGGGGAAAAATCTCTCAGGTCAGCTGTCGTGCCAGACCAGACCACACATTCTACTCTGACATGTAGCTGTGTGTTCCTTAATAAATTCATTTTTGAGTGAATTATCCTCTCTTGTGCTAATATTTAAGTTACAATCTCTCCTCTATTCAAGTGTCACAACATTTTAAACTAATTTATATTCTATTTGATTATATTATGATTATGATCAACCATAATTAAAGGTGAGTCAGCAATGCGGGAGAAGGATTGTTGATGGATTATTTTAACTAGAGCAAAACAAAAACACCACTTCATTCAATGCCATAGGGTGCTCCCCAGAAGCTCTGCCCCCCACATTGCAAACACATTGCCATGGATGGGATATTGTTGTGTGGTGCAGTCTGCAATATACTTAGTTTTTTGTTTTTTATGCTTTGTTGTGTTCCTATTTGCAGAGCCAGGGAGGTGTAGACACACCAGATCATTTTTTCAGCACGCACACAGAATGGTCAACTACTGTATCAGACCGTGAGTAGATATTCTCTGAATACACAAATGGTGTATTTGCTTACAGTCATTGATTCCACTTTTTATTTCACAATCATTATATAGCTCCCTGCTCCACGGTTAGGTGTTAGGGTAAACATCTCTAACATAATCACGCATTATTCCAGCAGGGTGTCTATTGATTTAGGAGGACACCAGCATCAATCTGGTCAACAGGATGATTGGGACTGGTATGGCCAGCCTTCAGGCTCCTTTGCAGCAGATGCTCACCCCTTTTTTAACATTTATCCCCAGAGCAGGCCAGTCTCAAAGCCTTAGAGAGCTTGATTTGTTCCATGCAGTTACACAAAGACCCAACAGGTCCATAGCCACCTGACGTAAGTGAAAAAAAGAGCTTCTCAAACCCATATGCAACACATTCACCACCAGCAACTCCTTTCTATCAATTTTCAAAAACAAAATGGACACAATAAACAATCAACTGGCTACTACTCATCCCACCACCCTGCCTGACCCTCAACTCAACCCCACGCCAAGTACAACCAACACCTTCTCATCCTTCAGTGAAATCACTGTGGAAATAACTGATATCGACCTCTCCTTAGTAGTGACCTCCCCACTCTTCCTGAGGTGGACTTTACCCTGATTCGGTGTCAGGGTCAAGAGAGATGGGCTGGCCCTTCTTCAATCTCCCTTTTCTGTCAAGACTCCTCGAGCGTGTTGTCGCTGGTCAACTCAAAACCCGACCACGCTACTGCAGTAAATCAGAAATCCTCACCATTGGCCCAGACTCCCTCACCAGCTCCACCTACTGTAGACCCTCTCCATTGTCACCCCCTCAACCCAAGTCCGCAACCTAGGAATCATACATGACCCCGCCCTCTCCTTCCTACCTAACGTCAACCAGGCTGCTAATAAAGCTTTTTATCGCATCAGGAAGATTGTCCGCCTGACCCTCACTGTCCTTTGCTGCTGAACCCCTCATCCATGCCCTCACCGCCTCCAGACTGGACTACTGCAACAGCACCCTCTATGGTTCACCTAACAGAACACCTCACCGCCTCCACACTGGAATACTGCAACAGCACCCTCTATGGTTCAAAATCCTCAATAAACTTCAATATGTCCAGAACTCTCTCCACCACCCACCGCGAGAGAGAGACCACATTACTCCTGTCCTTTACAACTTACAGGCTCCCAAAACATATGACAACAAATGACTCCTCACAACCTTCAAAGTCATCAACAACCTGGCTCCTCCATACCTCTCTGACCTCCCCCCTCACCATACTGTACCCCTACCTGCTGCCTCATGTCCGCAGATAAAACCACACTGAAAACCATCAGGACCAAGCTCCGGACCTGGAGTGACGGGACCTACTCTACTGCCGCATCAACTCTCTAGAACGCCCTCCTAAAACACAGACAACCATCCTGCTACCAAACAAGCTCTCAAAACCCACCCTCTGCTCTCTCCCTTTGAAGCAGAGGGGGAGGGTCTACCATTTAACCCACTGACGAGCATGCTGTAGTCATGTGCACATTCATGTGAATGAAAGGAAAAGTAGAATTACAGGACCAATCAGGGAAAAAGGCTGGTCAGAATACTCAAGTAACTGGCAACATCTAAATCAACCAGAGCAGATATTCTCACCAAACATTTTGCTCACATAGCTGACGGATGTCTGTGACATTTCAAAAATGTTTGCCTACACTCAGTATACAACACTAAAATGCTACCTATAGCACTGTTAACATATTGACCCTTTTTAAACCTATAATGTGGCATTGGAAGCTATCAGAACTTTGTCATAATTAACCTAAATATCTCTTAACTAATTAATATAATATGCACTTTCTCCACATATAAAACCAAACTAGTTTCGTCAATATACAGGTGATCTAGGGCAGATATTTGGGGTTAATGTACCTTTAAAGCTAATTTTTTTGGTGGTTTTTAATGGTGGAAACCAGTACGGTAGCAGGCTACATGAAGCAGCATTAATAACTTGGTATGAAACTACACCATTTTGATGGGTTATTATAGTTGTAATAAACTTGCCTCCTTTATCACATCTGCATTCTAGCATGCAAACACATGTTGAACTGTTGGATAAAAAGAGCAAAAAGGCAGGTGCAACCTTTGGGAAATGTGTGTTGTTGGCCTGTAGGCTATTTGTATCTAACAAATACAGCATTTAAAGATACAAATTAACATGTTTCCCTGGTAACTGCATTTCCATCACCTGCATTAAGGAGTTGCAGTTGATGGAAACTCTGCATTAAGGATATTATGGTCCGCGTCTATGGAACACCCTTCCTGAGGACTTGAGGGCAGCTGGAAATGTGGACATATTTAAAGCTAAACTAAAGACCTACCTATTTAACCAGGCTTTTAACTGAACTGTATGGACTGTACTAATTGTATTTTAGTTATTAGTTCATTTATTTTAAACTTCATATATTTTTACTATTAACCTTTAACATTTGCATTTATATATTTATATATTTTTTTAATACAGTGCTCTGCTTCTAGTGTTTCCTCACAGCAGATTTGAGTGTTATGCTATGTGTGTGGTGGGGGGGTTGGGTTTGAGTATCTGGGGTTTCTTCTTGACCATCCTTTAGAGTTGGGGCTTGGGATCTTGGGCTCCGTCTCTGGTGCTTCTGTTTGGCAGACTACTGATGACATAAACATGCACATTTCACAATATAATGCAACAATCTCATCTAGACGTGGTGTTTAAAACCTCTTTATTGAGTTCTCATTCAAACTGCCTGTCGGGTCAGCTTTCCAAGGGGAATATTGAAAAGCTGGAGATGCTCAGAGCCTATGAGTCACCAACCAGGCTGTGGTTGAATACAGCAGCAGGAAGAAACCGCGTAGCCCCCATCCCCATGAGAAGATCTATTTGAATGACCGTTAACGGAACAGTGGTGAAGGTGACTCACTCTCCCATGGTCTTGCTGCCTGCCAACCAGTCAGGCATCTCTCCCCACTCAAATATCAGTAGTCCATTTATTCAGTTTCCCTTTTGCTGGGACCCTTCTCAGGAAAGGACCAAAAAGAGTGGGCTAGACTTCCCAAAGTACCAGTGAAATTTGGTGGCATCTTGATGTCACCTAAATTTAGAATTAGGTAATAGCTAATCCAAAAAAATGTTACCAGTGGAAAGTGAATGAACCAGGGAAGCTACAATAATTTCTTACTTTTAAAATCTTTATAAAAATATAAGATTTGTTTAACGCAATCTTCTCTTCTTCCTGGTATTTCCCAAATTGGGGCTTCACTGAAGCATGTATGCTATGTAGTAAATCAGTTCACTTGAGAACTTAGAGGAAGACTATTAAGAAAATAAATGGGGATATAAAACAAATACATTCTAAGATTGGAGAAAAGTTCTTCATTAAAAAAAAAGTTAATTCATTTTACAAATGTAACTAAGGGCACGAATAAGCAAATCTTGCTGGCCATGAATTTAACATAATATACCACATTAATACTCTAGCAAAAGAAAACAACTATTGATAGATGGACATCTATTATTTCATAATTTTGTAGAAACCACATTCTAGTGATGGTACTCAACAGATCATAACAAGGCTGCATTTTAAATATCAGAGGCAACTGGCTATTTCCCAAAAACCTGTGGTTTGAAGTTAATCTGTGAACTCCAATCTGAGAAAGCCAAAGGCTCTCAGGACAAGCCAGAGGGCAGGGCATATGACCTCCTGGGAAGTTGAACAATCCTGTAACGGAAATAATAAGAGGTCTGGGCGAGTAAACCCTTTCTCGTCCACTATAGTTGCAGTGAAACTACACAGCAACAGAAAGCCCAAACCCTTTTTTTTTTAAACATTTCAAGATCAGTGTATTTAGACAGACTGCTATCAGACTGTTGAATCACCACCAGTGTGTTTACACTACATACTGACCACAGCATTTAAGTCATCCTCCAAGTAGGTTTTGAAATTACCTCTTGCTTAACAAACACATCCAAGTGTCTGTTTGGAGTGACATTAGACATCAACAATAATAATACATCTTACAGCCATTCAATAGCATGTCAAAAGCATGACATCACCGTAAAAACACAAAACATGAAATTAGACTTATGAAATTACAAGGCTAGACTTGAAATCCAGGTATTCATTGACTTCTGTGCAATATTGGGTAAAGCTTCATCTGCACACATGACCTATAGCAGCACTTTAGAGCAGTAAGGGCAAAGTATGTGTTGTGGGATCCTTTTGATCATTTAGGGTTGATTTGCCCATTTCATTTATCATAATGCATTTTTCTAATGGTGATACTATGAACCTACTGGGTTACTACTGGGCATCATGGCAGGGCACATGTGACTGTTCTCGTGACCTTTCAAAGCCATGCCCATCTTAGGTCAGTTTCTGTAACAATTCTTACAGTAAAGTGCACTTCATAACACTGCTATAAATGACACGTGACATACGTTTAGAGTAGAGCAACGTAGTCACATTTTGACAGCCGTTTTCTGATCCCGCAAAGCAGAGGAAGATATGTGCATGAAGTTGTAGGTTGTTGTTTAAATGTGTGCAAATGGGTTGTATGAGTCCAACCCAGACAGACGGTAACACATCTGCCTGCAGAACAAGGCATCTTTGTATCCATTTAGTAACAAACAACACACCACAGCTCTTGCAATCTTATATGTGCACATTTCCATTGTGCTCCCTCTTTCTCAACCTCCTGTTGCCACATTACTGACAAAGTCTTCAAGATTCAAGTTCAAGACTGCTTGTTGTTTATGCGCTTTTTGTGTCTGAGTCAGCACCCCGTGTCTTCATCCTCTAACGCAAGGGCAGCTCTCTCCGTTCTCTCAGCTGGTGCTACCTAATACGGCCGTCACTTTTGACAGGTCCCAGTTCAGACTTGGGGTCTGGGGACAGGGAGCTCCAGGAGGACTTGGCACAGGGTCCCAAGATTGGGCAGGAGGACGTGTGTGTGGCGCACAGGTTCCCCGTCACCCAGAAGGCTCCCACGGTGCTGTCCAGCCAGGCCTCCAGGGGCTTGCCCACCAGCTGGGCTCTGCGCTGGGCTTCCTGCATGGAGGGCTCCGGGGGAGGAAGCTTCAACACTGAGCTCAGCTGCTGGAAGCCCTGCTCCAGGTACTGGTTGCCTGGAGGACCTGCGTGAAGCCAGCAGTCCTCTGCAACACACACAAGACGTGGTGAGAAAGAGAGGAGAGACCAATCTACACATCACAATGACAAACCACAGTCACCTCTGCGGAGCGGCTCCTTCCCTTTAAAGACCAGGGGCATGACCAGGAAGCGGACCTCTGCCACGCGCACCCACCGCCTCAACACCCGCACCACCCAGGCCCCCGGCCGTAGGGGGCGCTGCAGCGGGGGTTTGTACTGAGTGTACTCTGCATCCACATCCACGCTGATGTCATAGGAGGCTGCCACCACCTGGGCTGGGTCAATCCACACAACAGTGGCCGTCAGGTTGGGCCCCCGAGCCCACCTCTGCACTGCCAGAGGCTCATCCAGGGGGCCCATCAAGCCCCCGAAGTTCCGGAAGATTCTCTCCTTAGGATCCCACTCTGTGCCGATCTGGCAGGGAAACCAGTAGTTACAACATGGAAATACAATGGTTCTCTGTTGCCTTCTGTGTCTCTCACTCACACACCTTTTATTTTCATGCAGTTTGACCAAGGTTTTTTTTTTTTCTCCCAGGTTTTTCCAAGATGACAAACACTCTTAGACAGGCTAATTTAATTAATCTATTTCTCCAATTTTCATCTTAACGTGGAACTTAAAAGCCTAAAGGCCCATATATGCTTCTGCGTCAAAGCTACGGCGTCACCTATGGATAGGGCGTAACCAACGCATCAGGCTACGGCGTAGGCTGATGTGCACCTCTCCAAAAATGTAACTACCCCTCTGTCCGTTGATTCACCGTTTTGTGGATGCAAGCCCATGCCAGAGTAGTGCTTTGGAATTAGGAATGTTTTTAACAACGCCATAGCCTTAATGCATGCACAGTCTGTCTCCCTTTGACAATCCTGGTGTAATATATTACATTCGCTGGAAAGAAGTGTTTTTAAATGTCTTGCTTGAGCATTATTAACCAAGACTAGCCTACAACTGCACATGGAAATAAATATTTTTATATGCTTATTTCAAAACATTTACACTTAATTTGTGTTCTAATTCAGGCGCATAAACAAGACATGGCACTTCCGCAATTTGCCGCTTCGCATCAATCGCATCCACAGTCAACGCGCCCGACAGACAAGCGCAGAAGTACAATATGATCAACGTACGCCGTAGCTGACGCCTTAGGTTAGGCGTAAGCTCGACGCAGACGCATAAATGGGCCTTTAGACACAAGCTTTAATGGTGTAACTTTTGAAGTAGGGCTGAGCGATTAGTTGTTTTCAAACCGAAAATGCGATTTGAAAAAATGCGATTAGCAAATCGCAAGGCATGCGATTTATGAGCATCTGACCCAGTTTTTTTGTAGGGTCAAATGGTTGTATTAAATGCATGCCGTCCTACTTGTTTGAGGTAATTCTAACTAATCACCGCAATGCTCTTCTACCAGTAATGCTGTGAAATTCAAGACGACCGTGCACGTACACGGCACACTCACCGAAAACGCATTCGTGGAAGGTCTGCTGAAAAATTGCCTCAGCTGATTGAAGCAACGTCGGAAAATGTAAAATAATCCCGAAGAAAAGCAGCACTTTGGTGTAGTCTATTTAGGGTTTGAGACGAAAGATGTGCAACTAAGATATTGTGCAAGGACGTGCTGGGTGAGAGAGACTTTATCAAGGGAGCCAACGTCTGGTACACAAGACACATGATGAACAATATAACAAATACAAACTGTTGAGTAGGTCTGTACTGTTGCATAACGGCAACTCTACAAACTCAGGCGGGGGTAGATCGGAGCTTATGTTCGTGATGAAGTTATTTGTGAATATGAGCACGCAACTGGGCTTAAGTTCACCCTTCAGCACCATAAAACAATAAAAACAGCACCCATAAATGTGCACAGACACTGGAACAGGATGCGCCCACGGGGGAGTTTCTAGGATCAAACATTTATCACTAATTTCTCTGTTTAACAATGAACAGGCTGTGTTTATACATGTATTTGTTTGTCCAAACTCTAACAGGCAAGACAAGTTCGATCTAACGTTAGAGAGCTAAAAAATATTTCAGAAAATAAAAATCATTTATATTTATTATTTTAAAGGTGATGAAATGTAATTTAGGTGTGCTTGAGCACATCTAAAGATAGTCTAAAATTACCAATATGCGCACTGTTGTCACATCCTAAAATGCAATAAATCCATCCATGCACGAAAAAATGAATCCTGCATCTTTATGTTCATCTTTTCATTAAAATATAGAGCAGTTAATGTTGATGCATTCATGTGGTAATGCTCCATAACATGTTTTAAATATGTTACATATACACACACACACACATATATATACACATATACACACACACATATATATATACATACACACACACACACACACACACACATATATGCATACATACATACACATACACATATATATACACACATATATACACATACACATATATATACACACATATATACACATACACACATATATGTATATACACACACACGTGTATATGTATATACACACACACGTATATATGTATACACACACACATGTATATATACACACACACATATACACATATGTATATACACACACACACATGTATATACACACACACACACATAGGTACATATACACACACACATATGTACATATACACACACACATGTATATACACACACACATATACACAGACACATATATATGTACGTGTATATATATATATATATATACACACATACACATATATATACACACATATATATACATATATATATAAAGACACACACACACACATATATACATACATATATATACATACATATACATATATATACACACACATATATATATACATATATATATATAAACACACACACACACATATACACACACACACATATATACATATATATACATATACATATATACACATATACATATACATACATATATATATATGTATACATATACATACATATATATATATGTATACATATATATACATATATACATATACACACACGTATATATATA